>CAEGAE010088278.1:0-31109 GCA_903067095.1 Girardinus metallicus | reverse complement strand
ATTATTATTATTATTATTATTATTATTATTATTATTATTATTATTATTATTATTATTATTATTATTATTATTATTATGTCTATGGAAGCAGTTGTTTCTGGACCCCAGCAGCTAGATAAGCAATCTCTGTCTTTTTCTCATTCCCTGAATCTTCCAGCCTTTAACTAATGTTCTAAGAATGTTAAACCCATCAAAACAACATTTTACAGTTTCTTTAACATGAACATTTTCAATGCAATAATGTCAATGTTCAGAAACATTCGATGTATAAAAAATCCTAACCATTCAAAGGCAGCATACTCAGTGTAAAGTGTGACGCAGTCGTTTATAATAATCACAGCAGAATATGTAGCACTCTTGCTAAAAAGAAATAATAATAAAAAAGACAGGTCTGTTGGTAAAGCAGAGACTCCAGCTGGCTTCTGATCTGGAGCCCTCCAGGCTTCACTGTCACTGAAATTCCCTGCAAAGATGGAATTGGAAATGGCAGCCTGGTTGTCTTGAAGAGCGTATGAAGAGTTAAAAAGGTTACGTAACTGAGTGTAGAACAGCTGAGGCACATAAAAAACATGACAAAAGTTGCTGGTGTAAACTATTTATGAGCATGACAATTATTGATTTGTTACTTTAGTGTTTGGACAGAAAAAAAAAGGTGTTTTTTTAATACACAATACTGAAATATTATATCTAACTTGGAACCAGACTATGATATTGATATTCTAAGGTCTGGTGTGATGTCATTCCTTTTATTGTAAAAGTTATAAAATAACAAGGCGACATAATAATGGCCCTATTTGGATAGGTAAGATTCTAACCTTTGGTACTCAGATATAGTTGTTGGTAGTCATGACCTCATGCTATGAATCAACAATGATAAATGATTTTGAGGTTTTTTAAAATTTTGTTTACATAGGCTGACAAAGAAAACATGTGGTTGGCTTTTCCAAAAACAGCTAAAGAATGGGTCAAAGAAAACAACAGAAATTCTGAAAGGTAAACAGTTTCCAAATTTCACAGATAATAATTATCTGACCCCTGATGGCATTTCTGGGAACCCCACATCCTAACATCCAGATCCCAACTGTTCCAGTCCACATTTCAGTTCCGATGCTTCCCACAGAGACAGGGTAGCCCAGCTCACCCCCACCTTCAGATTACTAAGCATAACTGTTAACAAATTCTGCTGTCAGCATGATGCTAGAGAGCATTTGGATGTTCCAGAAGAGTATTTGGATGTGATGTCATTCCCAGAGTTCAGTTTGGACCTCAGAGACTGTAGATTTGTGTTGGTAGCCACTGGAAATTCAATAAGATGAGAATGAGAAAATGCTTTGATATTAAATTGCAGGTTCTAAGCTCCAGTCATTGAGGGCCAATGTCTGACACCTTCTGTTGTCCAACACACCCGAGTCACATTGTTAGGTCATTACTAGGCCTGCCACAAGAGGCCTACTGGACGATAAATTGTTCCAGAAGTTATTGCGATAAATGATAATATTGTCATTCTGAGACCATTTTCAAGTAATATAATGGTAACGGCTGACAATGCAAGAGCACATTCTCATCGATTAATAAACTTTAAGTTCTAATAAACATTCAACACTGGAACAGAAAGATATTTTAAATATCCAAAATAAATAAATAAAACAACAGAAATGGCTAGTTGAGAGCAATGCTCCAGATTGAAGACTTGTAATCCAGTTTTTGGTGGAATGAAATGCAAATGAAAACTATTGAGCTTGTTTTAAATTATCATCGTTTTGTTGCTTGTTGCGACAGGCCTAGTCATTAGCAGGACTTTGTAGAACTTGAGTCCATGATGAGGTAATTCAGTCCTTTGATTCAGGTGTGTTGGACTGTTTAAGTAGCAAGAGAGTAGTATTTATTTTTTATTAAAATCATCACAGGTGTTATATATTTTAATTGAAGATTTCAGGGTCGAGTAGACATTATACAATCAAACAGTTGTGAAAACACCTGTGTCATAGGGCTGACTGTAGATTAACGTGTGTGAGGTGTGTTTGTTTTGGGTGTGACGCACTGGTGACCCGTCCAGAGTGAACCCCACCTGTTGCTGCTAGAGCCTCTTCATATACATGTATTAGAGCTCAAAATCCTGTTTTGGCAGCAAGATAATTAGGTGCTTCCCAAACGTATTCATTCTCCACTGAATCATCTTTTCAGTTTGTTAGATTACATTCACAAACTTCAAAGTCTTCACTGGAACTGTCTGTCATGGACAAGCACAGAGAAATGCATCACTGTGAGGTGGAAGGAAAATTATATCTGGTTGTCAATTCTTCTAGCAATGAAAAATTTGAAAATTGTGGCATATATATTCTGTACCTTAACTCTGTTTCCATCCATCCATTTTAATTACACCTTTGTCCCTTAGTGGGGACAAGGGATCTCCAGCAACGTTCCAGGTGAGAGGCGGGGTCACCCTGGACAGGTCACCAGTCTGTCGGAGGGCAACACAGAGACAAACAACCATGCACACACACACTCACACCTAGGGACAATTTGGGAATTGAACCCAGAACCGTCTTGCTGCAAGGTAACAGCTCTACCAACTGTGCCACTGTGCAGCCCCCTTAACTCTGTTTACACTAAATAAAATTCAATACACTAATTGCCTTCAGAAATCCACCTCAGTGCCTTTTAGCCTCAGAACCAGCTGTTTAGTGCAGGCGAGGTCAGGGAGAAGGGGATGGAAAGGTTTGAAGCAAGGCTAGGAGGAAAAAATCTCCCAGAGCACCAATTTATCATCTCAAAATAGAATAGTTATGACACAACTGCAAACAAAATTTAAGAGCTTTCTTGTCCTAAAAGACTGCAGCAGACCAGGGCTTGCAGGAAGAGCTTTATTGTTCTTGCTGCAGTCCATATTTTTATTTGGATCACCTTGAATTTAAAACTTTGTTGTTCTTGCTTTTCCTTCAGTTTCACATTAAACAGGTTCGTCAGTGATCGTTTGAGCCTTTGTTAAATTCATGGTGTGTTTATGCAGCGAAGAAGGATAAATTACAGTTCTGGTCTTCGTTCATTCATTATTGTGGTTAGGTGAGGATGTGATTTAGACTTTCCTACTCGACTTTATCTTTTCTCTGTAGCCCGATTCTGACCTCAGGTTGGAGACTTTTTACACTCAGATTAAAGAGTGGGCCAGCTCCCAGGAGGGTGTGAGGAAGACACCATGTTCACTTTTAAGGCTACACTTTAATTTTTGAAAAAGCTCATAGTTGAAGTGACTTGGGTTATGCTCAGTTATTGCTGTCTTGGCTGCTGGCTACATTTTCTCCCTCTGCTGCTTTGGTCTACTATATAATTAGCGTTTTTCTCAGGTTTTAATTTAATATTCTCTTCTTTCTTTTTTTTTTCAAAAGAACTACACCTAGCTATAATATCAGTTTTGCTATGTTCTTTTCCCACTGTCATGTTTCCAGCTGGCTTTCTCATCCATGTGCAGAATCAACATTGAAAAGTAAACGGTGGGCTGGGTTGCAGGTGCTTTTGTTGTCTGCTTTTGTTCTCCTCCCCTTTACAAGTGTTGCTGATCTGTTGATTTGGAGTGCACAGTATTTAAACCTGGCTGTCTCTGTCTTCTGGGTCGCCTTCGGCATCCTCTCTGCCTCTTGGCGCTTGTGGTGCTCTGCTGCCAGGCCTCTGCTCCCCTCCTCTTGCCCATTTGAGTTCATCTTTGTTTTTGCACCTCAACACTTCCATAGTGACTCATACAACACATCCAAACATTTGCATTATGCCACTGATTCCTACTTTCACAATCCATTGTAGTTTGTGTTAATAAGTATTCCTTTTTCTGCACCCTAACCACTGCATAGTCTCCCGTTTTTGTTATGACCTTGAGCTAGTCGTAACAACGTCTCATAGGCAGGTTAACAGATACGTCTACTGGAGGAGAAAACAAGTCACCCAGAAAAGGCTGATCATCATCCAGCGGCTCCTTAAACCCCCAGCAGGTGATCAGGTGATTGCAGCCAGGTGTAACAGACTTTGACATTGTTGATGTGCCGGAGTGCATCTTGCTTGAGATGGGCACTCATGTTGAAGTAAATCTTCATTGTGCAGCAAACCCTTACTTGCATTAAATTGGAAATAATTTAGAAAAATACACTGAATTACAAGGCTTTACAGAACAATGTGCTGTGGTTGACTTTACATGTAAGATTATAATTACATGATTATAGTAATAATAGGTGGTTTTCTAAAGCGGCCTAGCCTGAGGCATGAACTGAGTCTTACTCTGTTCCTGGTGTTGCATCAGTTGGAAAACAGAGGTGGTGGAAAAACCTATCGAGTTCAATCTGTAAGAACAAGAGAAAAACACATGGCTGTACTGAAGGGATCCTTTTAATTATAAATTAAAAAGGCAACAGCTTTATCATACAGTGCACAGACTTGTATTAATAGGTTTGCAGGTAAGCCAAACTCCTCCCGTTTGCAGAACTCTGAGCCTCAGACATTCTTTACACCCTGACTGAGCTTTAAGCTGTTCCACAGCTTTATCTCTGAGTGGTTCTTGGTTTTCATGATTGGTTCTTGGTTTTCATGACCTTTTAGTTTGTTAGAGACAAACTAAAAGGTTTGTCTCTAACAAACCTTTTAGTCCTTCAAGGAACAATTGCATCTATACTCAGATTCAATTAGACAGTGCAATGTGTTTCTGCAAACATGACTGTGACTCAATGGAAAAAATTGCTTCTTTGGATTCGTGTGTTTAAAGAACCTTCTTCCAGAAGTCTTGTGGTTGGCTGAGATATAACTTTCCACACCAAAGTAATACCGTCATTTTCTTTTTAGAGGAGACAATCATCCTGGGATCCGTTCTAGACAAGAAGCCACCATGCAAGTCACAAGGGTGTACTTACTTTTTGCACATACTTATTCCTCTTTGTTTTATTTAAGAATGACATTGTGGAATCTGGGGGGAATTCTTAAATACTTGAGGTTTCATTTAAATAACTTTAGCTACTGGTAAATCATATTTATGGTGTGTCAGCATATGACTGGGGTTTTTGGGTAAATGTTGGTTAAAATGATGATTACTTTGTTCCAGGGAAATATAAAAACATTTTCCAATTCCTACAGATCCTCAGTGTTTAAGTATTTCCCCTGAGGAAATACCTCAGCAAGCATTTCCAGCTAGAAACAGAAACAAGTTCAGCTTGGTGTGTGATTTGTGTTCCAGGATATATCACTTCCAAGACACAATCAGAGCAAAAACTAGTTTAATGTCATTTTTGAAAATAGAATAGATTTGATTATATTTGTCAAACTTGAATGTTTCAGATTATGAAACATATTTTAATCTAAGGCAAATATAACCTGAGGAAAAGTAAATTCAGTTTTCAAACGAGAATTTCTATTAAATAAGTTTTTCCAAAACAACGTGGCCTTCCATAGAACAGTAACTGCTGTCATTGTTAAAACATTAACTAACTATAACTAACTTTTTTTTTTAGAAATCTGAGTTTAATTTCATTAACTTTAGTGTAAGAAAAATACAATTAAACAGAACTTGTCTAACAACATGAAGTAGGTTAAAAGATTTCAAAGAGCTTTATACTAGACTTAAAGAAACATGAGAACAGATGAGAAATGAAACAAGTGACATCAATGAGTCTGTGTTATTACTCTGTGATTTCAGCCTTCTTCATAAACTAAATGCTGAGTTACAACATTGACAGAAGATATTCAAGCGAATTTGAATATCTTCAAATTCACTCGTTTGCTTTCAAGGAGATCCTCTGCATGCTTTAATCCTCTAACTACTGTGGAAACCTAACAGGAGTAAACCTTGTGCAAATCTACCATGTGTCAAATACTGTTTGGTTTCCATTAGGTAGTCAGAACACCTCCCTGTGAGTTTCCACTGGGCAGGAAATCACTGCAATAAGTCATCTACACGTGGGATCACAAGACCTGACCAAACCCTTCAATGACAGACAGTCATTCAGCTGGGATTTGAACTCTTTTCCCACCTGGCTTCACCTGCTAAGACAGGAGTTCAGCCCTTTTTATTACTTTCCGCTTTTTATAGTTTAAATGGTAAAAGAAAGTCTCGTTTGAAGACCAAGGAGAGAATTGGCATTTTCTACAGTGGTTTTTGCTGGCAGACATGCATCCAGGGTGGACAGCATGACAGACTGCTAGGTGGACAGACTGCTGTCAGTCTCTTTGCTTTTCAGTATTTATGAAGTGATAAAACTTCAGAGCCAGTGCTTTTAATTTGAACTGGCATATAAAGCTGTCTATTTTTGAAAGAAGCAGCGTTGCCCAGATGACTATGGGCATGGCGCCTTCCGCTTTATATTTTTAGATGATGGATTGACCAGAGCTCTGTGAGATGTCCAAAGCTTGAGTGTTGCTTCTGTCCTAACTAAGCCTTAAACCTGTCCAGAAAATTCTCCCTAACCCAGACTTGCCTGAGGAGTGAGTGTGTCAGTCCATGGTTGTTTGTCTCATGTATCTGTCCTTTGCCAAATGAGAGACCAGGGTGTTCCTTGACTCCAGTATTATAAGCACTGGAGAAAGGCACCTTTGTGTGTGTTTTTTTTTTTTCGGGACGGTAATAAAAATGACTGAAATAAAAATGAACTGTTCCCCAATCTGAAGCTGTGCAGCAGCCACCATCCACATCTCTTAAAGATCGTGGGAGTCTCCATTGGGGTTACAGCAAGTGTGAGTGAGTACTTCCATCTGCTGCAGGTTTCTATCAAGGAAGCGTTTTGTTCAAAATTCACCATTTCCAAATTTACTGCTGAAATGGATACCAGCTCAGCTTTAACACTAAAGGGGCAGAAGGGTTTAAGAGGAATTCTTACAAAAAGTGTAACTTCATTTGCTGTGGAATTTGAAAGATCAAGTTTGATTTACAGTATATTTAAAATATTTAGAACGTACATAACTTTAATAAGAGTCATGGGAGCCAAACTTTGCGAACATGTGACGTGCCGTAGAGCAAGACAGGGATTTGACCTCTTGTCAGGAATTAACTGGACTTAATGGAAAGTGACATTCACCTTCCGAAGCATGTGGCTCCAAGAAATATGTCAAAAATTACCCTTTTAAAGACCTATCAAGGGTTGACAAATTCATTCGTCCCCGTTTACTCTTCAGCACTCTTCCCCTGAGCTCTGCCCCCTCTGGACACCAAATCCTGGTCTTGCTTTTGGTCAGACTCCCTCCATCACTCATTAACCCTGTTCCGTCAGACATACTGATGTGGCAGCTATCAGATCATGTCCTGATCCCTTCATGTTTCATTCACAATGTCCAATGCCCTCCATCAGCCCTCATCATGTAATGATTGACTTTAGTTGCAACATTTGAGACGTTGTTTCCAGGTCAAAGGCCTGGAAACACGGAGAAGAGGGATCATATCCTGAATATCTTTATAGTGCCTTTCAAAATCAGTTGCAGCTCTTAAGCTTCCATTAGGTTAAATGATAATAGTAGGTACTTTGGTCAAAATAGCATATAGTCCTGAACACCATATCCCACTGTGAAACATGGTAATGCCTGCTCCATGCACCAGAAATGCAGACTTTTCTTCTGCAGGAACACAGATGCTGGTCAATTGATGAAAAGATGGATGGAGCTAAGGGGCAACCCTAGAACAAAACCTGCTAGATGCTGAAGAAGATTTGAGACATCAGCTTCCAGCAGAACCACCACCCTAAACCTACAGCTACAGCAGATAGCTAATGGCTATCAGAACCTAATTATGTCTTAGTACGGCCCTGTCAGAATTCAGACCTGAAACTAACTGAGAATCTGGAGCAAAACCTTACAGCATAAGTTTACTGTCACTCCTCATTCAGTCTGATGGAGCTTGAGCTATTTTGCAGAAGAATGGGCAAAAATGTCAACTTTTAAATGAGCAAAGGGATTTCATTCTTAAACTCTTGAAATAACATTTTTCTTTAAACTTAACAAGGTTTTGGTTGTAACATGAAAAACTATGAAAAGTTTTCCACAAACATTTAACATACACTCAGTATTCTGTCACTATACACAGTATGGTTCTTTATTTTAAAGACTGAAAAACATGGTCAAACAGTAACATTTCAACTACAGTCACAAACTTAATTCCCACTATGATAAGGAACAATGGAAAAGACAAGATAAATAGTTCTCGGTGACATTCAGGCATTATCATACAAGATAAGTTAAATACTTAAATACATAACTTTCTTTAAATACAAAAGTATAACATATATTCACGGGTGCACTCAGCACTCTTCACACCACAGGGAGCGCACGTACATCTTCACAGACAATAAGTCAACTTTTACAGGAAGCACCTCATCCTACCGTCACTAGCTCTTCAACATTGAAATTCAAGTTGTAAAAAAAGACTGTCAACATGATTGCATTAAAGTGCTTTCCTGTGACCCTAAAGAAGAACACGTGACACTCAAATGTGAAAACAAGAAAACAAGTTTGCTGAGAAACTAACAGGAACTTCACTGAACTCCTATGAATCTTAGTCATGGACAGCTTGAAACACTGTCCGTGGTCTCTAACCGGAAGGCATCGACTGTGGTAGGGTTTGCTAACGCAACTCCGTATGACGCAATGTGTGACGTCCAAAAGCAAAACAGTGATAAGGCATAACTCATCCAGAACACACAGAATGGCTGAAAAGTTACATTTCGAGAAAGCAGAGAGATGTTTTTGTTTGTCATTTTAAAAGCCGTTTAATGATCTGTCACGAGACATTGATAAGCTCTGTTACAGCAGAGAGAAAGGCACGATTTACCTTAGTGTAGCTTTGAACACATTAGAGTTAAGACCAAGGAATCGCTGGCTACCACGATTTGACCAGGGTGGAAAAAAATAGATGGAAGAAATAAAGACAGTGGAAAATACATTAAAACATGGTATCATATCATGTGGGTCACATACTGTAAGGCCACTCAGTCAGTCAAGTATTTCCAGGTATTTGGTGAGATTTAACTAATGCTGTTTCAAGATTACAGAAAACAATAGAAACTAAATACCACACAATAATAATAATAATAATAATAATAATAATAATAATAATAAAATTAAGTGACTCACTTTCCTACTCAAACAGTACTCCAACACTACTATGTATGAAGGTTTATTAAAAAGCATGCATCTAATTCTAATACTAAAGATGCACCAATCAGAGTTTTGCTGGCCAACACTGACTTCCGGTTTTGATTGAAGTCTGACCTGTTGCTTCAAATTTCAACTGATTCTAATTTTGACTCAAGCTGCGTCTCAACCTTATGATTTAGATAATATGGTGGGTGTGGAAATATTAGGATCATAACCTTGGCCTCATGGTGGACTGGTGACTTCTCCAGATTGTTTCCTGCTACTTGCCCAGTTATGGCTGGCATAGAGTTAGAACTCTATGCCAGTTCTATGACATAACCTACTCACTTGATGGGTTGACCTGGAAGCCTAACAACTTCTGCTAGTCCACTAAACAAAGTAGCTTGTTGATAAATTTTAAAAAAGTTATTTTTCTGATTTGATCTAACTGCTAAATGGGATTTCCTTAAGCGGGATTAAGTGGGTATAGAAAATGGAAGGCTGGATGGATAAGAACTTTAAGACCCAAACAAATTATAGCATGGTGGACAAACAAGACCTTGTTTCCCAGCAATTCCTGGTCTATCATCCGCCCACCATTTCAGAGGCAGACATAAATAGAAGACAACAAAATGTTGGGGCACGCATTCTGCTGGTGCCTGGCTATTTGTGTTCATATTTAAAACTAGGAACTGTTACAGCTAGCATTTTGGTCAGCGTGGTTTTCGTTTCAAACCCACATCGTAACACCATATTACATAGTTGGGAAGTAAAAATGAAAGTAAATGTGTTTTACTAGGGTGTTTTACCTATTTCACTTTTGCATCTTTGCTGTAGACTCGACTTGGATGACATAAGAGACTCAGGAGTTTAACTTTTAATTTGTTGAAACCGGGAAGCCTAACAACATCTGGTAGTCCACTAAACAAAGTAACTTGTTGATAAATTTTAAAAATGTTATTTTTCTGATTTGCTCTAACTGCTAAAATACTTTTTAAAGTTATTTCTAGGGACTTAACAAGGATGCACTCAAACAATGAAATGCTAATCTGACTATGGTGTTCACTTTTATTTTCAACTGTGTGAAGCACAAAATTGAAACAGAACTTTTCTTGACTCAGTAACTAATCCCTGCATGCTGACTCTTATTTTCCTTTTTATGGTGTCTTAAATCACAATGTTTGCTGTGGATCATCTCAGATTAAGTTCAGCTACAAACCCAAGGACTGTTGTGGTGATCTGAGTTCATGTTAGACACAGTGTATGAACTTCAAAGCTGATGGAGAGGTAAAAGGGTTCACTTGACTGTTGATAAGGTATTCAGAGACACATTGATTTTGACAGTCTCCAGTTCACGGTGCAGCTTCTAATCCACATTAGGGGCTTAAGTGTGTGATCAGTGAACAGCAAAGGATCCAAAGCTATGAAGTTCAGTTGGCAGCAAGAAGTTCTCCACTGAATGGCACTGAAGACACAGCTCAATTCTTACTTTATCCAGATTAAATGTCAGCTTTTGGCTTCCTTTTAGTATTCATGCTGAAGAATCCATAACGTTTTAATGTCCACATTTTCCCGTGACGGAGATGGTCGATCCTTGGAGTTGATTTGGTCCATTGTGATCTTAAAATTTAACTTTAAAATCCATCAATCAAGTACAAACAGTAAAAGCAGGAGACTTCTAAAATAAGTCAAAGCTGACTGTGCACTAGATTAATCCTAAATGCAAAAACTACAACTAAGACATTAAAAAACAAATACTGACAGACCTAGCTCATCCATAACTATGAGGGCTCCTAGGGTTAATGGGGGATGATTCTTCCCTGCCGTTCTGACCGATGAGCTGATACAGACGGTGGCTGAGGTTCTGTACTTGGCAGGTTCCCAGGACACAACCCACTCTCTTAAACTGGGGATGCTGGTGGTGGTTTCTGCCCCCTTTCGAGTGTCCGTGGCCACGAGATCTCTTCGCCCTTCTCTTGATCTGAAAAGCCTCTTCAGGCTGTGCCCATGTCAGGCCAGGAGATGCCGTCCTCAAACCGGACGCCGGTGGGTGCCTCACGAGACTTAACATCCATTTGTGGAATTTGTTTGATGCTGGAGATGCTGGGACAGTGTTGGACTGGCCTTCTGAGGGAGTGGAGAGCTCCGTTTCCTGGTCGATTGGTTCTTTGAGATGATTCAGTCTGGGAAAAAACAAAAGGCGTACTTTTAGGTTTTTGATATATATAAGTGGATTAAGCAAATAGTAGTAGATGAACAAAAGACAAAATGCAAAAATAAGCAGGTAACACATATCCTATGCAAGAAAAATCTTCAGCGAATCAGAATCTGAAATGGCCAAAATCACAACACTTTAATGCAGTGCTGGCAAACCTTGAATGCAGACATTCATGTAACACTTGCCCTCAACTTGAACATTTCAGCAAACTAAGCTTATCCTCTGCACCAAGCCAGCAGTAGAAGTCTCCTCAAGCATTATGGTACATCATGCCCAACCACAAAAAATGCTAAAAAATATTTTGAGGAACATTACAAAACCTCAAAAACTCCTCAGACACGGACAACGCCTCTTTATGGGTGGTTAAGTTGCTGCCCATTTTCTGTACTTGCTAAGTCCTGTTAGCTGCACTGGGGAGACAACAATACCATCAAGGAAGGTACAACCCTAAGCATGATGCCAGTCTGTTAGAGACCCAGAACAGAAACCCCTTTCATTTTGTGGTGTTCTTTACATATTGTGATCAACTGGAAGGTCCTCACACAGAATGGGGAGTTGAAGTCATTCCACTAATACCGGTCCACTGAGACACCTCGAAAAGTAGTCACAAGGGAGTAACAACTACAAACTATAAGGAATAATAACAGATTTTTGAATGACTGTGATGTATACTGTTAGAATACAAAGCCAAGCATTCTAGCACACACTGAGGGTCATGATCCAAAGATACACACAGAAGCACATCATCAAACCAAAGGAAAGGAGACCCTGAGATTCCCAAACCAGACACCCTCCTTTCTGCAACTTCTGCAAATCCTGTCCACAAACAGACCAATTACACTAGAAACTGGTTTAGTCTTGTGCTGAATTACAAACACAGCTCATAAGATCAGTATATCTTCCCAACTACGTAATATTTTGTATCACAATAATATGAATGGGTTTCTTTTGAAAGAAGTACAAATTTTATTAATGCATTTATCTCCTATTGTTTTATTATAGGGTTAGGATCAGCTAATACTGTGAAACGTTTAGTAGGAGTACCAACATCTGTTTATCTTTTGCATGTGAGCACAACTTTGTGCATTTCAACATGCCTGTCTCTTAATTGGGACATAAAAGTAAATAGCCTTTTGATGCCTTGAATAGCATATTCCTGAGTCAGCCTTGGTTGCTACCTTTTTTACGTCGCACCTGATTATTGTTGGCTTTTTGTTAAATAGGCACGGGATCTCATTATCGAGAAACCTGATGGGACTTGTTTCAGTTTTGCTGAATGGTTCCAGGGGAAACAGAACTAATATAAAGCAAACCAAGGGAGCTTTAGCGAATCTGTGCACAGTAACGAGTTCCTTCAAGTCAAGAAGGGTATGTTTTTATTTGGAGACTGTTTGACATTTCGTTGATCCGTGCATAAAACGCGTTGTCCGGAACGTGGACCTTGGGACAATTTCACTGCTGGAAAGGACATGGTCAGCAAAGCAAGCAGAATGTACTGGCCTCTCAGCAAACAGTAGCAACATCTCTACCATCTGTTCGTTGTTTGAACAACGGGTATCGTTCTTACAACTTGACCTGTTAGCTCATCAATAAGAATCAAGCCACTGAGTGTCTAACTTATCACCACCAATGGAAAAAATGACTACACCTGGCAAACAAGAAGTAAACCTTCATAATTCTGTTGGAACACTATATCTGAGCAAATGCATCATATGTTTGCTTTTCCAACTACAAGAAAAATTTAGCACCAAGTTGTCTGTGGCAGACACCACAGCTGTTCTAAATATACTCAGTAAAATGCTGACTCAACACAAGCACTCAGACTTTTCTCCCGCTGAGTGGCTGAAAACTGTGTACCATTGAGATGTTGTACGTAATCTGGCACGAAATGGAAGGTTAGTGCTATTCAAACAGGTATGGTAGCCTGACTTTGCCAAAGACGAGGATGTTGCTAGAGAGATAGTTGCATAATGCGACGTCGCAGACTATTTTCAGATCAGGATTGGTGTGCCATGGTGCCACATCGCCCGTCTAAACAGTGGGACTAGTATTTAACTTACTGGACACATGTCTTTTTTTCTCTCTAACTGCAGTCACCATTGCATCTTCACACTGAAATTCATTGTGGATTTAAATTGGTAATAATTTGTATAACTCATACACTGACTCCACTGTTGCATAACACAAAACTATAATCTGCGGTGCTGATGATTCTAGACCTGTGGTTTTGATAGTTGAAGTCAAAAGTTTAAATAGGAACTAGCATCTGAAACCCTGTGATCAATAAACAAAACATTCAGCCACATCATCAGACGACAGTAGGAGTGCTGCTCCTCTTGCATACACAGCACATGTAAAGTCTTGCCTCTACAAAATGGGTTTCCATGTGGAAAGCAGCTCCTTACGGATGCCAGTGTTGGATTTTGGTCTAAGACGATAATCCAGAGTGGAATTCTCCCCGTTTGGTCACTGCTTTCACCCTGCTCAACTGTAACTGTTCAGTCCCAAGAACCCATGCACAGAAACCAGAAATACCTAACTTAAAATCCTTATGTTGTTATTATAATTACTAATTGGATAATAATTACTATACTAATAGTAATTATTATAACTAATAATTGTAATAATAACAATTGTTATTATTACACACACCTGTGTGAGATTAAATCTGTCTGTTTCTAAAGGTTGTCTGTAGCTCACTCTTGTTTTTCCCCATTAATGATTTAATGGGAAAAAAACATAACATCATGTGATCTCACACAGCTTAAACAAACCTGGACTACAACATAAGCACCCAGACTGAACTGTCATGTTATTGTGCCCTGATGCGAACACAGTGGGGCCCAAAAGGGGTCAAAGTGCAAATCTGTTTGGCATGTCCTTCATCTCAAAACAATGAGTTGTTTAATCGGTAATCTGTATTTAAAGTGCTCAACAACCAAAACACAATTTAACTTTGGTGGCACACCAAAGATATGTACTGATGCTAAAATGTGGGTGAAAGGTTATTGTTCTTAGCTAGAAATAATAGCAAAAATGTGCAAGTTTTGACATATTTTAGTGAGATAAATAAGATAAAAGCTGGTTAACCTAAAAAAAGACATGAAATGCAGAAAATGAAGGGTATTTGCTGCATGTGATCAGAAAAATATGCAATAGCTCCTACTTTGGCAAGCGGCAGTTCTGCATCTTAAGGACTTCTTTAGCATTACCTTATCAGGCTACAGAGACGAAACGTGGACAGAAACAGAACATGGAAGGAATGACAGAAATCCACTCAGTGGCTAACAGGCAAAAGAAATGTAGAATAGTTATGTCTGCTGTTATTCTTCAGTCAGCATGTGATGGCAACAGGACACCATGTGCTCAATGGAACTTGGAGTAAGAATTTAGTGTCATAATAAGAAAGCAATGGAACATTTATGACCAATTATGCTGGAAAGGGGAAGTGGCAGACTGGATCAAACTGAGAAAAAGTCATGTCTTTAGGGATAGCGGAGGGATTAGGACTCTCTTGTTAAGCGGAGATGAGATGGACTGAGGGGATTAAGGTGCTGGGCAGGTGAAGGTTTCAGCAGCAGGTGTTCAGCGCTCGCTCACACACATCAATAGGCAATGAGATGAGATGGTGCTGTGTGATAATGCTCTGCCTCCAACAGTGTTAGATTATCAGCACAGATGTTAGGTTTATTATTCTTCCAAACCCTCTTGCTTTATAGTGTCGGGCATGTGATGTATGCATAGTGATGAGGGGATTTTCCTCCAACTTTTCTTAATTATTTTACAATTACGACATAATTGGACGCCATAAAAGAGAAAAAATAAGATTTTCAAAATTTCCTGAGTTATCTACTGGGTTATATTCATATTTTTTCGGTCACGAAGGTTTTTCATTTCCTACTTCAGACAGAGACTTTGTTCAAACTGAGCATTTGCTTTGTTTTTTTCTGTTATCAAAGTGTAGAAAGCTTTTTAAAAGTTACTGTTTCAAAAGGACAAATTCAATGATACCATTCCTACAGTTTAAATCCCTTTGAATACAAAGCAAGTGAATGAGTGGAGTTTTATCCAGATAGATAGAGAAAGGCAGCCTACAAAAAAGTGTTTGGAATCTAACGGCAAATAAATAAATACATGTCTAAAATATATATTTTTTCACTTTCTCATAATATGTAATGCTATACTTAGGTGTATCACTTTTAGTTAACTCACAAATGGATGGAAATACATCTTCTTATCAGACTCTACCAGTAGAAGGCGCCATTTACACTCATTCATCTACATTCACATACGCTACTCGCTGTTATAACATTGCAACACAAGTTTGTATAGCTGCTGACCCCGCACACACATCAAAAACTGGGTCTACAGGCTGTTACTAAGCTCTCTGGTTGTTGCCTAATCTCTTATGGCAGGGCTCTGTGACAAAACCCCCTGCAGTTTAAAAGGGCGGAAAAGAACAGGTACCATTTATAGTCACATTCACAATAGTGCATCATGGGGCTCCATTCATGAAAACAAACGGGCTTCCCCTCCTTGTGTAAGACGTAGAATATGTCACACATGCTTTGGGGATTTAAGTGCGGAGGTATAGTTCACTAGAAAATACAGTTCACTTCAACTTTAAATTCAGAATGTGGGTCATTTTTTTTATACTGGACCTGCTAAATTGTAGCTTTTTTTTAAAATTAATATTATTTCATGTCAGAACTTAATCCATGACCTCATCAAATGCTGTATAATTTGTATAATAATAATAATAACCAGGAGTTTCGAACTATTGTGCTATTTTAACCATATCAAATATTCGCATTATTTTTTATTTTAATTTTCACAACAATGTAAAAAAGAAGAAAAAAAAGGAGTTTTACTGTAGACAGCACTTTGACCTTGTAGAGCTCATTATCTGTGAACTGCACAGCAACCATCTCCAAACACTCACGCTCATGTGACTCTTTAGACACGCGGGCAGAAAATTTGAGTTAACCAAGCTAGCAACAAACTTTAGTTAAAGTTCCAGATCTGTTACGCACCACCACGCCGGCAGAAAACCCATATTTTCAACTCCTTAAATTAAAAACAAGACTACTGCAGAAGTATCTTGTTCCTACCCATTCAGCTTTAAGGTTTCCGACTTGCAGCACATCCCGTGAACTAATTTGCCGTAAAGTAACAGGTGAGTAAATGTTTTTAAACTTAGCCAATCAGGTGTAGCTTTGTTTTATCGTCTAAGACGATTGTATTAGTGTGTCATTATACCGACAACAGCAGCGGAAATAGTAGTAAAGCGTTATTAGCCGGTGGTTAAGCTTGTCGTACCTGTTCCCGTCAGGACGCTCCCCGGCCGGTGAAGCCGACAGCTGCTGGAGGGAAAGCAGGCTGATGCAATACACGACAAGCGGGAGGAAGGACCGCATCTCCGGATAAGCTTCGACTTTGTACACCCTCTCTCTGCAGGAGTTGGAGGGGGGCTGCCTCACCGACTTTCAGCCCTCCAAAAATGGAGGGAGAGCAATAAATAGATAATAAAAAAAAAAATAACAGCAAAACGTCGAAGGTGAGAATTCCAACTTGGGCAAACTGGAAAAGAAAATAAAAGAAAGTCCATGTTTTTCCTTTTCTTCTAAAAGACAATGATGGCAAAAAGGATATTTAAATATAGGCACATTTTCTTGCCTTATACAAACTGAATTCTACATTAACTTTTGTTTCTGCAGAAATAAAATAAAAATAGAAAATCTTTGTCTGAAAGATGACCTATTTGCACATAGTCCACACAGGCAAAATAAATTGTCTTACCTTTAATGTAGAGCTCAGAGTATGGAGTCAGTCAAAAGTCTTCTTATTCCCACGATTCCAATCCTGTTGGTCAAGATCAAGTTCCAATGTGAAGCTGAGTGCTGACTAACATAGTGGATTTAAACAGAGTGGGTGGAGTTACAACTAACCAGTATTTAACATCCTTGGAAATTCTGCTACTCTGCATTGCACTGATATAAATCCAGGAGATGCTATTAAAAATATTATAAATTGCATTCCATGCCCAAAATCAATGTAACTTCTGTAACCTTAAAAGGAACGAGCTCAAAGGTAAACAAACATTAAATAAAACTGAAAACATAGAAGGCTTTCTCTGTAAAGAAAAAAAAAAAAAAAAAAAAATCAGCACAATAAAATAGTTAAACCTGCTGAATAAATTTAGTTCTAAACAGAGCTAACAGTTGAAACAGCTAAAACAGAAAAACATACCGTGTGTAGCGTTATGTAGGTCAGAGATTTTCTTTGATTTGACTCATACATTTCAAAATCCTTACATTTATTTACAGGCTACATTATGTGAAAAGAGACACATTTTCTAATTTTATAAACTTACACCATTTATTTTCTATGGGATCGTGTATTTTTCTGGAAAAGAAAGATTGCTATGAAAGTTGAGTGGTAGAAGAAGCTGAAATCAACTACAACCGGATCTTCAGAATGTTAAAGCTTTACAGTTTATTAAAGTTTTGTTAAATTTGCTCTAGACTGAACATCAGCTGTAAAGTTTCAGTAATGAGTTGCAGGTAGCTTTGCTAACAGCCTTTAGCAGCATGTGAGGGGGTTGTCGTTTATCTCCAGTGGTCATGGATGAGTGGACACAGGTCATGTTCCCGTTTCAAACACTGGTATATTCCTGAGGACTTTTTGCTATCATAATCCACCATGTGTATGCTTGTGAAATGAAGCTGCGTTTTCAAGAAATTCAGCCGAACCCTTCTCCAGTCTCTTATCATCGCCTTCAGCCAAGTGTTTAGCACAGATATGACCGGATGCAGGAATCTTCCACTACCTCCCCTGATGCTTTTGAGTTTCAGTCATGAGTCGTTGGGAGGCATCACTGTTAAATTCCCCCACATAAACATTTCCTTCACTTACGGTATTTTATTGCTGTTGTCATTCTTGCTCAGCAGCTCTTGGTAGGAACTGGTCTATTGTTAGTATGATTCAATACCATAAAGCATGGAAAACGTTGTTTGCATGCTATCTCATTGAATCATTCACTAAGACAGGTAGGTACAGGTACGGTGCAGGTCTAAACACATTTTTCTCTACTTTAATTAATGACTCAGATCTCATGTTGGCAGGAATTTTTTTGTTCTATGTCCAAATTCTCTTTGACTGGTCTTTGTGCTAATAATAACATCTAGTGCTGCGTCAGAGGCTGGTTTCCAAGGAACCCTGATGAAGATGTCAACGGTCTAGTCAGTGCAAATCTCTTCATTTGGCTGATAGAACCTAAAATTGATGGGTGATCAACAGACTAACCAGTAGACTGCTGGTTGGTCTGTAATTTTCAGTTGATTGATCCACTTGCTGATGCAATATATAGAAAACAAATAAAACATAATGACTCGCAGACCGATGGTTACTCTGCTGCTAAACTCTGCTGTTTGTGGACATTAGTGACTGATCAGACAGCCGTGTTCTTCATCCTCGCGTTCCTTACTGTAATTCAGGAGGAACCAATCCAAAATCAATAACCCGGTTCAATCACCTGGAGTTCCTCATTATGGGAAGCTGTTTACAAATGATGAGATGAATTTGACTGAACTGTATTAGAACTGCCATTGAATTGTAGTGAATGTGACTGAATTTGAATCGCTGTATATGATTGAAATGATGTAATATTATATCTCTGGTTCTGTTTATCTTGTAACGTGCCTTAAAATTACGTTTGTTATTATTTGGTGGTGCAATATTTATAAACTCAAGGTTTGGCTATTTAAATCCAACATAGATAAAAAATTGTATTTCTGAAAAAATATGTTATGTGCATGTAGATGTGGAGTAATCAAGTAAAATTTGTTGAATATATAAGTTGTGTCACATTTGTGTTGCTTAGGTTGCCTCTCCATGTATGTTGCATGTATGTAGGAATGAAGGGAATAAAATGGTGTGTGCTAAAGTAGCATGACAGAGTAGGATACTTTTTCCATAATCATATGGTGAGATCATGTTTTTCTCCAATCCCAAGAGATGCGATTTCAGTGCTGTCTACAGCCGTCTGCCTAATGCCCCCAAAATGATCAACCAATTGAAATGACATTAGACTGACATGGAACTTTTTGGGACAATCAAAAGACTCTTTCCAATGAAATAAGCCATTCCCTTTACACACACATTCACACACTGATGGTGGCAAGCTGCAGCTGGGCTGGGGCAATCTGACAGACACAGAGAAGGGCTGGGGACTCAAACCAGCAACCCACCAATCACAGGACAAACTCCTACCACAATCATCACTGTCACCTAGTCACAAAATAGGTTGTGCTGTGCTGCCAGAGGAGCCACTTCAACCATCTCCTAGATGAGGTGGTTTTAATCAGTGTGGACACATCGTCTGCATCAGATTAACATTATTTTCAGGCTTCAAAATGGTAAAATGAAATATTACATAGAGATGAATTTGTGTGCTAATATTTGTGCTATATGACATTACCATATTGAGTAGAAAGTCAGTCTCACTGTAAGCAGCCTTTCTTTATATGAGTGAAAGACACTTTTAAACCACCTATGTGACGGTATAGATTGTTTTGAGAGTCTTCTTTTCAACTTTCTTAGGGGGAAACATGCACTTCTAGCAGAGACAACCACAGCATGTACCAAAGGGGAAGTGAAAGATTTGCATTTTAGGATTTGCAGAGGAATCTGTGAGCATACCAGTAGACCTCAGCTTTGCATATGACAACAAAAAAACATCAAAAAACAGATGTCTGTGTCTCAACACAGATATCTGAAAGTAATCCATTGGTCAGTCAGAGCTGGTTGAGAAAATAGGCCACTTCTTTGCTGTTACTGTTACTGATTCATTTATGTAAGAGTTTCAGCTCTAGATTCTGAATCTTTTGAGCTCTGAACACATGCATCCTCTTTACGATCGATCTCTCAGTTGTGGCCGGTCTTTACTGTTGTTTTTGGCAGTAATTAAGAACATGACTCAATACTCTGTGAAGCAGATAATTGTGGCACAGAGTCATTTATCTACGACTATGGAACTTGCCAGAAAAGGAAAAGCTGAGAGGATGCAGTCAGTTGATCAAAGACCAATCAAATCAGTCCTTTATCTCGATCTTTTTGTTTTCTCTGTTGATGTGTCTGAAAATAGCAAAGAACCTTTGAATGACAGACAGTGGAACACAGCTTACTTAATAAAATGGCTGAAAATGCAAATCAGCATGCTTCATTGGGAGCCACTGAAAAAAGTGGAACAAGTTCTCACATGCATTACAGCTATGGAGCAACATTCTGCCTTTTATTGATCAACACAAAAGAAGTAAAATAAGTTTCTAAACAAGAAAATCTAATCCTATATTTATGTAATTCTATAACTACTTATGAGAATTATTGAACTCATTGGTCATGAAGTCCAGGTTACCTCTTCGCTGAAATAATAAAAGTATGGATCACTTTATGCATTTTAATTGACAGTACAGTTTAATTTTTGTTAATAGTAAACATCTTGGGGAGTATTCTCATGTGGTCAGACAGCGTACATGTGAGGGTGGCAATCTGTTCCTGCTAAATGAGAACAGGTACAAAACAAGGAAATCAGCCTGATGGAGGAAATGTGGCGTGAAGAGGACGAAGCTGAAGGGTCCAGAGACAGAACATCTGCAGCTCTCAGGAGGTAAATGGGTCTTCATAAAGGCACTGAGTTCCTCCGCTTTTCAGCAACACACTCATTTATATGTAAACAAACGCTGAAGATATTTTTGTCCTCATCGGTCCTTGTTTATTTGAAAACATTCATAAGGCCACCAGTGAATGAGCAGCATGTGTTCTGACTGTATCTTGCATCCTGGCAGGTTTCTCTGTTGTGCCTTGTGGTCTTGACTTGAACCAAAATTTATGTCTTTGTTGATTTTTATGAAACAAAACACTAAACGTGTACATCTTCTCCAATTTAAATATGAAATAAGAGTTAGTTAATAGAAAAAGTGAAACTCGTTTTGTGATTTTACCCATAGAATGAAGTATTTCAACTTTATATTTCTGTCGGTTTTGATGATTTTGGCTTAGGGCAAATAAAAACCCAAAATTCAGCTTTTAAAAAAACAAAAAGACAACAATAAGAAGAGAATTTTAATACAGAAGTGTGGGCCTACTGAAAATACTCACCTGATATTCCCTTTGCATCAGGAAGTCTTCCCCACTGTTATCTAGGCCGTAACATACTCGGGATTTAAAATGATCACGTTCAATTTTAGTTTTTATTTCTTTTCTTTTCTTGTTTGTATCATGTAATACTCTTATTTTCTGCTGAAACCCAAGGCAGAGTTTTTGGTTTGTATTATCTGAAACCCAAAAATCACAAAAATGAACAGAAATAAATGCTTGAACTATGTTCCTCTGTGTAACAAATCTTTATATGGATTTCAGTTTTTAAGTGAAATTTCCTAAAGAAAAAAATGTTTTTGATCATGTTTTACGTCAATATACCTGTGTAACTAGAATATCAAATCTAAAGAGACAGTTGGGTAAAAATATTCTTCTTGCGATGCTCAAATTCTTGTAGTTTTAATCATTTAGTGCTTGTCCTCGTGGCGTTTTTCTCACAGACCTGCTTCACAGCGGCAGAAGCCTCTCGATGGTTGTCTAATACTTGCTGCCCCCTAGTGAACCTCATGCTGCACTAGCAGGAGACACTTGGTGCTGCAGCTGGATGAGGATAACATAAAAATAAATAAACACAAATTCTTTGTGTATCCCAACAAGTAGAAGCTGTATCTAATGCTAATGTCTTGAATTTAAAAATAGCTTCTCCTACTCCAAACACTACATCCATGTGAAGAATCACTTTTCCACCGTTATCTTGTTAATCTTTGGCTTGGCAGCTTCAGTAAGTTTTATTGACATTATGTTAGATATTATCCAGATAGGTTTGTTTGGAATGGCTTAACACAAGTATGAGTGAGAGCAGAAAACTATCAGGACAGTGTTGTGCACAAATGGGAGATTAGATTTCACTGTGAGAAAGACGAGAAGAGAGAAGGAATGATGCTGGAGATGGAGGCCATTAGCAACAACCGCAAATACAAACGAGTTCTGCACATTTCTGTGTTTTCACCTTCCATCAATTTAAAACACAATGTAAACTCAGAGAAATGTATATCAGAAAGGTCGCATCAAGTCCATATAATACAGATTCAAACAGTTCAGTTTTTGCTTACAGTCACAATTGATGAAGTCTCAGGGCACTTTGCAAGTCGAATTAGTCAAATTTATATACAGTGAAACAAAATCCAATTCCATCTAAAATCAGTTCATGTCTATCCAGATTTTTCCACACTGTAAAAAAAAGTCTCTAACTTACCCTAAGACAGGTTGACGGAATTTTGATGTATTTGTACAATAAAATTCTGCCAGAATTTTACCATAAACCACAGAAATGTTTTTACAATGCCATAGATTCTCATCAGATTCAGACCCAATTGAAAACAACCCAGTTTATTTCCAATTATAGCACCAAAAGTTACAATGTTAATATTCAATACAACTAAGTCTAATTGATCATGTAATACCTCTTGGTAAGAAAAAAAAAAAACCCATTCAAAAACTCCTCCCAAATAATCTCATTTGCAGCAATCCCTTCACCATAGCAAACACATGGTCACAGTGGAAAGTAAGAACTCTATGAAAGGAAAGAAACATCCAGCAGAACAGAACCACAGAACTGAAGGCAAAATGTTTTATTTAGTTACTCAATTAAGTGCTAGTGGACACATAAGATCAGTAATCAGAGTATTAGAGCAAACATTTGTCACAAACGAAAATATCCCACAACAGGTCACAGCTTAAGGTGTCACTACTTTGTTTTTAATTTTTCATTTCTTTTTTTTAAAGCCAATTAGAGAATTAGTTTTTTTTCCACATACCAGTGAGGAAAAAACATGACTGATCTATATCTTGCCATACCACACAAAATTATGGTTATTTGCAGGTTTTCCACACAGTAATCAATTTTTTCTCATGCAAAAATAAAATAAAAAACTAAATATTACAGCAAAAATAAAACAATACAAAAATAAACTGTTAAAAATATATATATAAATAACTTAAACGACCTTGTTTCTACGGAACTTAAGAAGGTAAGTATAGCAGCCAGTGTTTTGGTCCATGCAGTACAGTTACAAACAGTATGTCCTGTTTTGAGATTCTTCCAGCAGAAGGCCTCTTTTCTCCAAATGAACATGGTGTTATGGGTTCAGTCTGAATAGTTACATTAAAACAAACTAAAATATATCAGAAGTATTTTAATATTTGAACCACATCATCAGACCTCCACCTCTGTTGTCAAGCACAGAGGTGGAGGTCTGATGATGTGGGCTGGTTTTGGAGCCTCCTTGCAGTCACTTGCCCCTTTACAAAAACACCTGCAGGAAGAAATTAGACACATTTTAGTGTGAGTTTTCTGAAACAATGTACTCCACTGACAGAAGGCAAAGTAGTTACTCCCCCACTTGGTGGTTCGAAGGAATGTTTTAATAATTTTATAGTTTGTGTGACCAGTAGGGCATCCGTGGAGTGGTGGTTTATGTGGAAAACCTGTTATTAATGAAGAAATTAATAACAGCTGGGATGGGGAGCAGAATGGAAGCTGAGACAAGGTGAAAAACAAAAAAAATAAAGGAGAAATGAAACCTGAGTAGTAACAGAAATAAGTACTGCTCCAATAAAACAAATTCAGAACACAAATAATGAAAATAGCTGAACTGATACAAAGAATAAACTAAAAAGGCAAGATGTAAGAAAACAAACAAGAAAGACAGGATCAAAGTAGAAAATTATTAAGGTTAAATGTCCAAACGACAAGGGACCTGATGCTTGGCCCAAACACGACAGCAAATTCACAATGTAAAGACTGAAGAATGGGTAGGGGGGGATCAAGGTGTTACGATAGCCTAGTCAAAGTCTAGACCACAGCTACATGAGATTTTCTCGATGTTTGACCAAAACGGGTGTCTGCAAATATGGCATTAAAAAGGTACTTTTAAAAATCTAAAGAACAGGGCATATGTTTTAAAGCATAGCTATAATTTGATAATGCCAAAGGAACAACCAACACTTCCAGTATATTTCTCTCTAATGTCTCTCCTTACAAGAGGGCGATCAGCACTGTCATGGAGTTTATTGTAATAACAGCAGGTTACCACATTGCTTGTGTGGGCTGATGTTGAAAAGCTCCAGTCACCACACTAACATCACTGTTTTTACATGACACGCTATGTAACACAACAAAAGGTGTAACAAGGAAATTAAACTATAACTGTGAAGTCTCTCTTAGTCGTAGTTGAGAAAAAATATACCACTTTCTGGAACATGAATGCATTTTCAGGAGATATGTTTCACCTGAGCACAGAGGAAGATGGCTGCTGGAACTAGCCTGTTTAGCGCTATGATGTGCATTAGGCCTTCAAACCACTTCCTGTCTGTTGGTTAGTCTACAGGAAGTCACATGACTGTTGCATCCTGCTGAGAGTGGGTTCATGCTTTGATTGGGCTGCATGCTTTATGACTATAAAGCCTGAAGAATCAATGATGGGCAGAATAGAGAAGCTTTCTTTTCTTTGATTCCTGGAAATGAAATCAGTCAGAAAAAGATGATATGAATAGTAGATGACCAGAGTGACTGTAGGTGCTTACTTTTATTAAGATGGTTGAAATGATTTTGAATATTTATTAGAATTTCTAGCCTTTCAGTTAAAATCTATGCTGATAATTATTTTGAACACAAAGTTAGGAGTTGTGCAAATCATGTTATCACGGCCGTCGATAATGGCAGATAAACATCTTTCCTGGAACAGTAAGCTATTTCTCCGATATTAGCACATTTAGCAGCACGTACAGGAGATTGTTTGACACCGTCAAGACACGCCTCCTAGCTCTAATTGGTTGTTTATGACAGCGAGTGGTGCACTTCTTCAGAGAGCAATGGCAGCACAGGGAGGAGGTGGAGGAGCTCAATCTTTTCACAGATAATTTGTCTCATAATAAACTGTTACAACATGGTGATAATTTTAATGTAATAAACATATTTCTGTAAAAGTTACATACTGTAGCGTTAAAGTAGCCTGGTAAAAACCAGTTTCTTGTTCTATGGTATTTGCTTCGTCCAGAGGGTCTGGGCTCTTGGCTGTTGAGAAACAACTACTTCCTGGAGGTTTGGATTGTGTCGAAGTTTTAAATTTTACCCAATCACTAACGTAGCAAAACAAAATTCCATTTACAGAAACATTTTATAACGTGACGTATGTAAAGTACCAGTTCATTACTATGAAAGCTGGCCAGAAGTTGCTTTCGCTGTAAGCAGCCATCCTGCACTACGAAGAGAGAAGTGTTGATCCAAACCAGGCGACTGTTTATGTTAGTTTAACATGTGGAAGTGTGATCAACACAGACTGAATGGCTTCCTTCACTTCCTCCGCTGCCATCACTAAAACTACATTCAGACTACGAATCTAAAACAGAGCAGAAAATCAACTTTATTGTTCACAACTTCTCCTGCTGTTTGCTGATTTAACCTACAGGAGAGAATCCAAGTGAAGGGGAGAGAGTCCAGACTGTGCTGTAAGTGAGAATTTTTTTTGAGCGGAATTGAACAGGAAGGCAACAACCAGGTTAGCTCTATCCAAGAGTCAAAAGGAAGGCCATCTGAAATCGCCTGAGCAATCTGAAATTGCCCAGTCCAGTCTCAAATCCAACTAAATGTGGGTTTGGGACTAGAACAATGTTGTGCACAAGAAATTGTCTGTATATCTTACTGGATTTAAGTTTTTACCCCTTTTAAAAATATGAGAAATTAAAGTATCATCACAGAATGAAAGACTTAGAACAAGATATGCATTTTTAAACACAACTATGTACAATTATCATTTAAGGGAAAAAAAAAAACAGCAGCCAGCACACACATTTTACTGTATTGCCTTTATCTCTGTGTTATTAGTAAAAATACATGATGAATTAGGGTTTGTTAGTGTTTATTCTACTAACAACAGCTTGCTACATTTGGTGCAGGCTGAGGGTGAGAAGCTCCAATTACTTCACCAAGACTTGTCACTATAATATAAAAACCAGTTACAGTGGATGTTATCTCCTGCTAGTGCAGCATTGGTTGCATTTCTTAAATAGTGGTCTATTTTTTTTAACCACTGAGCCCTCAATTACAGATAAATGTGACAAAAACACACAGTGTGGAGTTTTTAGTGATCAGTAGGGGGAAAAAAAGCATTTATGAAAAGCTTTCTATCTAAACCTGGGATTGTTTGCAACCAGCGTGTAAGTGTGCAAGTGTTCTGGATCAGAGGTCAGATGCAGGAAGTGCTGGATATCTCCTGAGTTTATAACAAAGCTGACAGCCAAGGACAGGCCACATGGATATGAGCCATGAGGCCTTCCTCTCACCCCACTCTAACGTTACCTACACCATGAGTGTAACTCCAGTTTTTAAGAACTTTACATAACTTCAGTTGTTCCTGAGCAAAAAGCCAAGGGAATTTTCTGTAATTTTCAAAAAATACTGCTAGAGGTCACTTAGCAGCACTGAGATACAGTTCATTGTATGCCAGTGAACTGAGTTAGTGAAATACATTAACTTTCAAATAATATTCTAATTTACTGAATATGAAGATGCACATGTTGGTGCACAAGTTGTATTTGATGATTTACTTACTTATATTCCAAACATTCTTCCATGGTACTCAGCACTGTAGTCAATGTAAAAACACTAATGAATGTTCACAGAGTAAAAACTGTCTTGGAATTACCTTTAATATAAGATACTTCCATTTCTTCATATTTCCAATGGAAATCTTAAAATTGCTCTGAAATGTGTAAATGTTTAATTGGCCTGTTATTGGTTATGAATTGTATTGGATTTGTTGGCATGATTTATTTCTTAAAGAATTTTATTGACATAAATGTGAAATATTTAAAGTCTCTGTTTTGTATTTACCCATTTAATTACTTAAGTTTTTTCCCGTTCATTTAACTTTTATAATAAAGCGTCCTTATCTTTATGATGTTATGTTAACCAGGATTTTAGAGAAATAGATGGTGGCTCTCTGTATCCTGGCTATGAAGGCATACTTTTATTTTAAGGTATGACTAAGTTTGGGTTTTTCCACTTTGAAAAAAGTTTTTCACAAAGCAGTTGTGAACCTTTTTAGACAGAGTTTCAGTTCTTTAGTTGCAACACTCCTCTGTGCTGGAACCAACACAGAGAAAACCTTAGGTTGGCAGAAGCTGATCATTCAGGACTGAAAACATTAGATTTTTGCAGATTTGCCAAAAAGGTCAAAACTTAAATCTTCAGACCGTTTTTCTAATTTCTTATCAATTTATTTGTTACAAATCTGCATTTAGCATTTTATTTCCTTCTATGTGCCAAATAAATGAGTTACTTTGAATTGTTGTTATTGTAATTGTCATGAACTTTTTTCTTAATTTTCCTTTAGAGAATTATGAATAAAGCTATACAAATAAACTTGCGTTGTCTTATCATTTATGGGTTCTCTTTCTTTAGAGGCTCTGAAACCCGACATTACCCCTCACCTCTGCATCGCTGGCCTAGTTGAAGCCGAACCGGTTTAATCATAGGCTTTGGTCAGACTTTTGGTCTCTTAATTGGTTCGGCTCCCCACATGGGACATTCTTGCAGAACAGCCCCTCCCTAGCAGTCCGTCAGTGCGCAGGCGCACGGCTCTCGGCTGTCAGGGCAAGGCAAGTTGACAGTATGGCGGCGGAGTGCAGCTGGAAGGATGCTACTGTCTCCCAGGATGTTTCAATCGCCGGCAGCACGTAAATGGACTATTGACGGCCCAGAAACCAGAGGATTCAGTGAGAACGGCCTGTCGCCCTGAGCTCTGAACATGGCCAGGCTCGCGGACTACTTTGTTGTGGTCGGTTACGATCTCGACAACCGAGGTTGGTGCTCTAGTTAGCCAGCACTGTTAGCCTTAACGCCGTATTATTAGCTGTGAGTAAATAGGAGGCGGGTAAGGAGGCGGGGACCGGCCTGTACGCCATTTACAGCTGACCAATATTAGTCGCTGTCAGCAGCATAAGCCGTCAAATTGAGGCCGGGGACTCGGAGGCCTCAGGGGGATTAGCGTACTTCAGTGCGACGCTGTCAAGTGTTGACACGCATTTCTGACGGGAGAAGCCACTGAAATCACAGCTCTGCTGGAAGACTTTGCCTTGAAATAGCCTTCATCATTACTAAAACAGTCATTCTTTTTTTTCTGTAAACTTGAGGGATCTTCATTTGCTAAGAGCTAACAATAACCTAGCTGTAGAGTTGAATATAACTTGGTTCGCATTTATTAACCATCTTCCTGCTGTTTGTCTTCACAAGCATCACTTTAGGCACTTTGAGAAGGAAACGCTCGAGTCAAAGTGTCGGGAGCTTTCAGCGCTGCTGCAGACAGCAAACCGCGGCTGGGGTCAGCCCCAGCACAAAAACTCTGAGAAACCGATGCTGCTTCTTGTCGGAGTTGCTTATTGTTTTCTTTGTATGTGTTTGTGTGGATTAACCTAGATGGCTTGGCCCCTCCCTGACCCCCCTCCCACGCCGGAGCTGGGCTCCCTTGCGTTGTTGGGACGGGGCTTGGACCGTTATCTGAGCCCCCCTCCCTTCATTCAGTCTTAGCCTGGCCTAGATCTTAGCAGTATAATGGACCGTTTAATCATGAAATA
This sequence comes from Girardinus metallicus, assembly GCA_903067095.1. NCBI lineage: Eukaryota > Metazoa > Chordata > Actinopteri > Cyprinodontiformes > Poeciliidae > Girardinus > Girardinus metallicus. The sequence continues at coordinate 2,068 of CAEGAE010088278.1, read as the reverse complement.
TTCAACTCGCCCATCCCATGGAAGAATGCAACTTGTAGCATGGTTAGAAGTCTCCATTGGAGTGGAGTTTTTCCTCATGATTTATTAAGTGGCAGATTGTAACATGACAAGTCCCCCTGTGGCTAAAACCAGGCAGAGTTGACTGGCTTTTATCACGGTGATGCAACAGCAGTGAGCATCACTTTCTTGGTTGCATGAGGTGACGTATTGCCTCTCATGCTGTAGTTGTTACAGAAGGGGCTGAACACAGGATGTTCTAAGGTGGACACTGCAAGCGCTGCAGAAACTTTCCTTCCTGTTCTCAGCTTGAAGGCGGTGCGGCGTAGAGCGAGCCTGTTAAAGGTATCTGGGAAGCATGCTTTAAAAGCCCCAATGGCCTTAATGGAGAACAGCTTTCAGAGCCTGTAAAACACAACACTTTATGGTTGATGATGATTGTTGGCATTGGGCTGCTGCTGCCTCGGTGTTTCGACTTGCTGCACTCGCTGTTAGGTTTCTGGATCGCAGCGTTATGTTGTGGTTCGTCTGTAGTTGCACAGAGTTTTGTGTGATGTGGAGATTCTGATCTGCTGTCAGTATCAGACCTAATGTGGAGAAATGGTGCTTGGATCAGACATGAGGTGCAGACCCCCAGCCCAGCCAGCGACTCCAGCCTTGGTCCTGTGGGGCTGCATGGCATAATGTGGCTGATTTTGCTTTGGAAGTTTACAGCTACTGGTCATGAAGTCAGTCAAAGTCACTTTAGATGTAGAATGTCACTTCTGCAGGCTGGAGTCATCTGTTTTGCTGTTTTGTTCTAAAAGATTATCTAATCAAGATAAGAAAAATACAAACACAAGCCCCTCTAGTGACATCACAGTATAGAGTTTTTATATTATGCCGATTTTCTTTCTCGCCGTTTTCGTCTGTTGTTGATCAAATTTCAAATAGTGTTTCGTAAGACTGGAGCTTAACATGAGAACACGACGTAGATTTGAGGACAATGTGTCAACAAATGAAATACAGCTGCACAATATATTCAAATTTATTGTTTTACAAGATCACAGTAAGAAATATTAATATTGTAAAAAAAACAAAACAGCTTGAGCTTATAAATATTAGTTGATTATTTAAGTACCATGATTTCAGGCCCCCTGTGCTACTGGGATATTTGGGGACTCTTGTGTAAAAGCTGGGCTGCAAGTGTAGCTGATAGTAGTTCTGCCACAATATGAGATAAATCAGTTAATCACACGATAAATTAAAACAAGCTCAATAATTTCCACTTTCCTGATTTATTATTTTTCTTTTTCCCTCTCTTTTTTTTTTTTTTTTACAAAAATCTGGATGCCAAACATCTTCAGTCCAGTTTATTATTCTCAAGTAGTTCTTTGAAGGACCGTTTTGTTTACAGAGACTTCATCATTCTCTTTATTTATTTCTGATGTTTTGATTATTTATTTTGGATATTTACACAATGTCTTACAGGTCCAGTGTTAAATGTTCATTACTCATGAACATTTAACACTGGATTCGTGTTTAGCGTCTCTGATGCTGACGAGGATGTGAATATATGTAGAGTCATTCGGAGGCCCTACCATGTAATTCTCACTCTTGCAGATATAAATACAATTGAAGCCGAGAGGGCAGATCGTATCTGTAGAGCTGACGCTGGCTGCGGTTTATTCAGCGCTGCCTCAACAACTCTGGGACAAAAATCAGTGGAAAAAGGCCTGATCAGATGATCAGAATATGTTTGGAGCTGTTGATACTTACATGTACATTTCTGTAAAGGTAAATCGGGGCCTGTCTATATTATGTTTGTTCGTGATGGAGCAGAGGAAACATGCTGGTATTTTAAAGTAAAGCATGCTCCCAAATTAACCAGGATTTAAAAAAAAAAAAGAACTTCACACACACTTTGACCCACCTCTTGGTATTTTGCTTGCCGCCCCTCTGCCATTTTCTTTTTACTTGAAATACTGACACACACAGGGCTGCACTGTTTTCGGAAAACATTCAATATTCAGCAACTTTATTGAATGTCTCAATTGTAGTGATAAATGTAAATATATGTAATATATATATA
>CAEGAE010088277.1:0-20130 GCA_903067095.1 Girardinus metallicus | reverse complement strand
TATATATATATATATATATATATATATATATATATATATATATTTACATTGCATGTAGAATGTCGGTGAGTATGTGTGTCAGATTGCAAGTCTAGAAATCAATTCGCAGTTAGATTTAGTTCTGGGTTTTGACTGGACCATTCTAACACATGAATATGTAAGCAATTGCACTGTAGATTTGATTGGAGCAACAGTGAAAACAATACCAAGAGATTATTTTTTTGTAAAAAAGAAAAAAGGTAAAAATTGTTTATCATTTTATCTTCAACTTGTACCTACACAGTGCTTTTGTTTGTGTATCACATAATATCGCAGTGTGTTATCTCAGATGATATAAATGAGGTTTATAATTTTAGCAATTGTAGAATCTCTATTTTGTCTTTGGCTAAAGACCATTAGCCATTTCTTCCACTAGCTACAGACTAGTGAGTTTGTTTTGGTTAAGTTTACCCAGAATTCCCTGCTCTACAGTCTCCGATCCACTTGGCGTTCACTAGAACTGCACCAGTGTTCACTTGAACTGAACTGGTTTGTAAGGAGACCTGAGTTCATTCTTTTGGTTTGATGATAAACCGGACTTTCTAGGCAAGCAAGCTGGAGTTTAATTAAAGTGGACTAAACAGAGCTGCTGTGACTCTCACCTCTCAGTCTGCAATGTCTCATTAGACTCTCATCGGTTCTTTTTAGTTAAGAACTTTAAGTCAGTTTCTAGCTAAACACGCCTCAGTAGCTGCCTCTGGCAGAAGAAAAGAAACTTCAATTTTCAACCCTTTGTGACAAAAAAAGAGCAAAACTGCACAGGGAGTGAAGTGAATATAAAACTCTATTTAAGAAGAGTTTGCTGTGATACCTTTACTTCTCACCTTCTGTGTGCGCTGCATCGAGAGGTGTGACACAAGATGTCACATAAAAATGCCAAGCCTCTTCTGTCTCAAGAGAGGGTAATGAGGTGCAAAGTGGAGCAGTTTGTGCTAAAAAAGGTTGGAAGGCTCCTCTAGAACTTCAGAAACAAAAGTGTTTTTCAAATGAAGAGTTTAGAAAATAGAACAAATCTTTTCTAATTTACTAGAAGAACCTCTACCTGCACGAGGGACTGTGACACAGGTCACCGTATTTGACTAAAACCTGCTGCAGGGAACGACGGCCCAGTTCAGACGGAGGGACATTTTCATCTGTATTTAGTGTATATAGTATTTAGTGAGTTTATGGAACGTTTTGCAATTAGCAAATGGCACCTCAGGGTACTTCAACAATGCAAAAGTAAAAGTTGGCACTCTGGCACTCTCCTCCCCTAAAGCGCAACAAGGCGTTGAGATTGTATTCACAATTACCATTTTAGTAGGTCTTTGTTTTTGCAACACAAACAGGGCAAAGCGGCTCCCTTTGAGAATGAAAATTTGATGAAACATGTTTCCTTTCAGCTGCAAAATATTTACAGTCTCTGTTCAGAAAAATCAGTAATGCACAGATTAGCAGGGGCGTGTCAGAGCAGCTCACAGTGTGCAGTGCTGATCCCAGGGGTTCACACAGGAAGCACAATCTGACTGGGAAAACTTTCATAAAAAAATGAATTTAGAGAATTCATTTTGTCAAATATCCATGGGTATTCAGTTCAAGCACATATGCTGCATAAAAAGAATGGGTTGCTGTTTGTAAGGATATGCAGCCAAAAGCTGATTTAACATTTTGTGTTATTTAGGCTGTCAAAACAGAGACAAACATAGGGGTTCATTTTTCAAAGTTATTTTCATCATGTTATTCACTCATTTAAAAATGTCAATTTATATAGTTAGCAAGCTGAATATATAAACAAACATTAAGCTATAAATATTTAGTTGGTAAGCTAAATACAATGACAAATCTAAATATTTAGCTTGAAACTGAAAGTAAATAAACTAAATTCTTAACTTACTAACTCAATGTTTACTTTTTAAAGTCTATATTTAACTCTATTAAACCAAGCAAGTTTTAATAAATTTTATTTGCATAGCTCATAAACATTAAAAAAAATCATAAAAGTAGAGCCACCAAGTGAAATATCAATAAACATTTGTTGAGTGCCATCATCAAAATCATCAATACTCATCAAATATCTTGATCAGTGTTCCATTTATTAGGGTTTAAAAACAACTGTAACCAGGTGGGTCTTAATCCAGATTTAAAGGTTGTCAGTGTTTCAGCAGTTTTGCAGTTTTCTGGATGTTTGTTGCAGAGTTGGTATGCATAGAAGCTGAATGCTGCATAAATATTTAGGTTGGAGCTGAGTACTTAGATGGTTAACTAATAATGAATACAGTGAACCCTCGTTACGACACTGTTCACCTTTCACGGTCTCGCTGCTTCGCGGATTGTTGGTGCTTTTTTTGTCACAGTGTTCTGATTGACCGTATGATTGGCTAAACAGTCTCCGCGCTTCTTCTCTACCTGTGTGCCAATAACGTTACGGTATTTGAATATATGCAGTACAAATTGGCCATTCAGGAGATGGAAACTAAAACTTTGAATGCCTGCTGGAAAAGACTGTGGCCAGAGGCAGCGCAAAGCCCGAATGGAAGCTCGCTTGACGAGATCCATCGATCTGCCGTAGATACAGCTGTGAATCTGGCAAAGCGGCTTGGAGGAGAAGCTTTAATGATATGACTCCAGATGACATTAAGTCCTGATTGATGCACACGCACATCCGCTGACCTGAAAACAGGTTTTATTATTTGGTTTCAATGTAGAGTATTTAATTATGTTGTATAATAATTGTAAAAAATAAAGGTAACTACTTCACGGATTTCGCTTATTACGGGTTCTTTTCGGACCGCAACCCCCACAAAAAACGAGGGTTCACTGTATAAAGGACTCCAAAGCACTGACCACCACATTCAGTCATTTACACATCGATACGCTGGTGGTGGTGAGCTACAATGTAGCCACATCTGCCCTGGGGCAGTCTGCAATCGGCAACACCGGGCCCTCTGACCTCCACCAGACAAATGATTTCAGTCACACACACTTGCCTCAAGCTTGGCCGAGCCCAGTGTATTCTCCTTCACCTGGTATTTGTAGCAGAACAATAAGGTATTAATATCCAGATTGGATAAATATGACAAAAATCCAGTTGTGACCTTGTATGTTTGAGCAGGGGCAGGACTTTATGCCTGCTGACATGGATGCTGAAGCAAACAGTGGCAAGGATTGTCTTCAGTATGGATCTATCTTTATTCAACTGATTTTCGGCAAAGTTGTATTTTCTTTTGGTATTAACTCAACTAGTTAGTTATGATGTACAAATCTAACGCAGTGATACACATGAAGTACTCTGCAGGCGGCAAAAACACCACAGTCATTTTGGAAGCAAACACTTTTTTGACATCTCTGGACGATGTAGCACACAAGGTTTCATCAATTTTTGAAGTAATATCTTGTCTGTATGTTTAAGGATTTTCAAGGTTTTCTGGAAATGAACTATGAATGTAGTTCCTTACTTGTAGTTCACTTTTCATACAAATATGTTTATTGTACAATACACATCTCAAGATATTGACAGTAGATATGAAGAATAACGGCCAATATGCACTCGGTAAGAGCAGACAAATTCATTCTTTAACTCCAGGAGGCAAGAGCAAGAACAAAGTTCTTTTGAGCAAAGACATTTCGTACTTCACAAGAACTTAGTTGAACTTTTAGGAAACCCCTACAAGTCAGCATTTGTATATAATAGTTGCCGGGCACCAAGAAAAAGGTTCTGCCAAGACGACGTGTCAACCACTCCCAAACTGGGACTCCAAATACACCATTAAGTCATTTTGTTCTTCCATCCTGGGAGAGACAAAGACAGAATTCATTTCTCTGTTCTTGTGGAGCATGTTTAGGTCTTGAAGGTAGCTAGCGTTGGTCCACTGCTGGTGGTAAAAGATGGGATGATGAAACTGAATGGCAACAAAAGTCTCAATGTGATCCTTGTTGTGTTTGAAATCATCACATTCTGTTTTCAGCATTTTACACAGAGTTTCAATAACATTATGTATTTGGTCATCTTTCATGATTCAGAGATGAAAATGTGGGTTTTGAATCAGACTATGAATCTGTTTGTTACAGTTGTTCAAAGGGATGAGTCTTTTTTTAAAGGGCAGTTGAACAAAGAACGTAGTAGACCCTTTTGATGTTGTCTTAAAGATTAAAAGATTCTTAAATAAAAGGAAATAAATTGGGAAATCCTTTTGTATAACCTACAGCAATCCAAACCTTCAAAGTTTGCTTTTTAATTGTTAATTCTGCGTCACTGTTGGGAATCCAAATTTTCTCCTGCTAAAAAGGAAAACGATAGCAGAAGTGATGCAGAAGCATGTTGAATAGCAGAAGTTGATGTGTTGGTGCTAACATTTCACCAGATGTCTTTCAGCTAGCAGAGTCAATTTTGCAGTAGCTCATAGGGTGTACATATTGGAGAAAGTTACAGGAAAAAAAAGACATTAAAGGAACATTAACATGGAACTTTAAATTGAACCAATGAACTCTTCCCATTCCAAATGCCAAATGTAGTCAAGACTGCTGAACATTTTAATGACACATTCAGCGTGTCAACTACACTCTCAGTTCCACTCTAAAATAATCCAGAAAATAAAAAAATATTTTATAGCAGTTTGTTTCAAAAATGTCTTTCAAAGTATTATCAGCCGAAGCATTGGTATTATGTCAACAAAGCAAGAATACATCTTCCTTTAGGAAATATGGCAGCAATGTTCCCAACTTCTTTTTGCATTTGTCATGCAAAAAGAAGTTTTTATTACCTAAAATGCTAATGTTAGCTAACATATTATCATGCTATCTGCCATTTCCACCTGAAGGTTTGCTGTTTCTTGGGACTCTTCTTATTTTGCAAGCTGAAATTCTCCAGGATTGAGACAAAATGGTCAAACACTGACAAATCAAGCAATTTATTAACTTGTAAACATAAATATATGTCAACCCTTAGAGGGGGCGTATTATGTAAAATTGACTTTTTTAAAGCTTTATATCATGTTATTCCATCATCAAAACCGCTGCGAGTGTTGTCTTGATTTTCATGCATGTTTGAAGAATCCTTGAAACTCCATGGCAACCGTTCACTGCAACTCTAACAAGGCACGGCTCCTCAGAACCGTGTTAAAGGCTTAATGGAGCAACGCTGAGATGATGTGCCGAAAGCAAAGTGTCAGAAAGAGCAGTAGCTTCTTAAAGAGACAGAGGCCCAATTGCAAGGTACTAAATTGCAAAGTCAAATTTCATATTCATTTTCATAAAAACTGAGCTGGAAACATTTTTATAACAAGCTGCCTGAAAATACATGTAGCTCCTCCTTTACCAATTTGTATTTTCTCTTCTAATGAAGACCAATTCTAGATTTCTGGAAAGTAATCTAGAATTACTTTCCAAGGCTTTTCTAAGTTAAGTTTGGAATTGTTTACAGTCTGAAAGTAGGACTTAGTAGACTGTATAAGAAAGATGACATGGGTTCAGTGTGGGAGTCTGATCTTGTGTTTACTTTGAACTTTGTGTGTGCATGCTGAGTTCAGTTTTTCTGTGGAAGACATGTTTTGCACTGCTGTATTTCGGCTGGTCTGACTTCCATCGTCTCTTTGTGACATGCTGAAGTTGACGTGGAAGCTTGTCATCCCCCACCAGGATCACCCTCATTACCTCACAGGGTTGATCCTCTTCTACCTCCTAACCGACTCGGGACGTTTCCATCCCCCGCTCACATCTCAGAGGTGTGCAGCACACACTCACATCCCTCCTTCCTCCTTCAGTCTTTGTTTTTTTTCCTCCCCAGTAACAAGCTGACGAGCCAACAAAAGCCGAGTCGTCAGCATGACATCTGACAGGCTGTGCATTCAACCTACACTACAGCCAGCATGAACACACCTGAAGCAAAGCATTGTGGGGTTTCCACCCTCATGCACTATCTGGTCATTTGGCCTGGCAGAAAACAATATGGAAATCAGTATCTGGATGTTTTACACATAAACACAAGATAAGTACTTACAGACTCATTTTCACACAATAAAGACTAATAAGATGTAATGCAGGTATAACAGTCATCTCGTGATGAGAACGTTTCTTGTTTTAACAAGTTTAGCATCTTGTTATACCAAGAAACTTTCTGTTAAGTTTCTTGGTATAACAAGAATTGTTGTTCCTGAATGTTTTTCCAAGCTCTGTCAGTCAAACACTTATGCAACCAGCATTTTTATGTTTTTCAATTTTCAGTATCATCACCATGATGAATCATTTCTAAAATGATTCATCATGACCACGTTTTGTCATCATAAGAACACAGCGTTCATGGCTAAGTGAACAGGTTCGTGAACTCTACATGGGTTTGAACTTTGCATTTTAACCCTGACCTCATCTAGATTCAGTCCAGTACATGAACTCCCACTGCAGGCAGAGCGAGGTCCAAAAAGGACCTGCTGTCCTACACCCTAGTAGGACAGCAGCTGCTCAGACATTTGGGTTTCCTGGAAAGGAGTGTGTCGGCTAAACATGTCGTTTGTTAAACTGAATGCTGCTAGTCAGAGAGAGGGTGATACAGAGACGTCTGGGCTAAGAGTGCTGCTGCAGGCGGGTGGAGGTCCCAGCCAGCAGCATTAGCATTAGTCTTAGCATCAGTATCATTAGCAGGCGGGTGGAGCTCCCAGCCAGCAGCAGCAGAGCTTCAGTCCTGCTCCAAACTGCAGGTGCAGCTCACCCTCAGCTGCTCTGTCGTCTCTGCTCTCCCTCTCTGTCACCTCTGATCCGTGTTCCTCTCCCCGTGTTTCTCCTATTCTCAGCGATTCTTTATCTAAATGTACGGTTTTAACTTCTCATGCGAAGGTTCAGCTGATTGAGTAAGACTTCCACAGGTAATTGTAGTATCTTTTGAGGGCTTAGAGAAAGTTTCAATGGAAAAACATCCATGATGTTCTGCATTAACTGTTCTTTTTTTATTGGACACTTTTTTCCGTCCTGCAGCCCCAAAACCCAGCGGTTTGAAGGGAAGATGATGGTTCATTTGCATATATTTGCATTCTATTAACACATCAAACCTGCTGACTTGAAAGGGATGCTTAATTAGGAACACCACCAAAATGATTGTACGTCTTGGTCCTCACTCCTTCCCCGGTCGTTTCCTCTCGCTCATCTCGGCTGCAGAGTCGTGTTGCTGTGCAGATAAAACAACTCGTGCATATCTGTGCATCATTAAAGTGGATAATGCTGTCATATTCTTCAAGCTTTGATGTGCTTAACTCTTCCCATAATGCCTTCTCCGTTTTCACCTCCTACCTCTCCGTGCCTCTAGTTGTAACATTTACCTTTTTGTGCTGTTGTGTGTGAAATTTTGGAGGTTACCTACGAAGTGTAGAGAAATGTTCTGTGTCACATTAGCCTGCTAAAGATGAGCTGAATGAAATATTAATGCGCTCACATTTAGCTGCCCACTGATTTATATCATTGATTTAAGTAATAAATTACACCGCAGCTGTCGCTCACATCAGCAGCACAGCAGGAGGCAGAAATGATCTGAGCTGCCTTTGGTGACAAAGAGTTTCATTCTTTGAAAAATCTCCTGGAAAACAGCAGCAGATGGACAAAGAAAATCCTCACATTTTAAGGGAAATTCATTAGATTCTGGAATGTGACTTTCTTCAAAAATATATCAATAAAAGTATGGATATAATTTAACCTGTATGTGCTATGAACTGTGTAGCCATAAAACAGGTCTGCTGTGTTAAACTGTGAAGTTTTGTGAATCTAACCAAAAAACAATATGAATCCTCACACAAAGTATCTGCATTGTGGAAAACGTACAAGTGTTGTCGTCTAATTGAAATTTGAAGGAGATTGTGAGAAAATTCAAACATAAGTGCAACAATTAAAATATTTTAAGGTTCTACAAACAGAAACAATCAGTTTACGAGGCACATTGTTCATTAACTGTAATTTGTTGGCTGCCATTGCAACATGACAATCATTTCATCTTTTATTTCATCTTTTCAAATGTTCCTGTCAGCCATTTGTATCAGAATCATGTTTTGTCATTTTCTTTCATAATCCCATAAAATTATTGATATATTACAATGATAGCTGCTCAGACTTCAGTCAGAGGAGCTTCAAAAATGTCTTCAGTGTATCATATTTTACAAATTAGCATATTTGTAAAGTCATGTTTGTCATTAAGAAACCACACACAAATGCATGCGTGCTGCCATTTTATGTTTGCAGAGGAGAATTAATTAGATACTCCATGCTGTTTGCCAAACTGTGTAAGCTAATGCAATTGCACAATTAAGCTTGTTCAATTTTGCTAATTAAACTAACAGAGACAGGATTACAAATCAATCAGGACTCAGAGTTGTTGAGCCTCCTACGGAAAGCAATGAGAAGACAGCTTGACAGAACATTCACCGAGGACAGACAAGTTGGCAAAAAGTTCATCCTAAAAAAAAAAAAGAAAGATTTTCATTTTGGTTCATATATTTCTGGCACTAGATTTAAGATGCACCATATTAGATTCATGAGAATCATATTCATGATGTCTGTTTTCATAAACTGAAAAAAAAGTTGCAGTAATCACTAATCGTTTCAAATGATCTGTCATCGGTTTTCAATTATGTTCAGGTTTAATACAAAGTGTGACTTCTAACTATAAATACTTAAATGCAATTCAGAGTAACTAAAGAAATATAAAATAAGCCTTTTGTTAGTCACCAATAGCAAAAGTGCTAAAGCTAACTTGAGCAGCTAATGTTTCCTTGGAGTATTTTATTAGTTTTATCAAAATGTTTGTGCCTTGTATTTAACTTTCTATAACTTTTTTTTACATATCCTATAAAATGCACAACAGGCTTAAAAGTGATGATTGTCTTAGTTCCTGATTGTGGATTCAAGTTAATGAGTAATCCGAAATCAACTCCAGGTTTATGTGTCGTCTCCTTCAAGGTGTCCACACAACCTTGAAAACTCCAAAATTCATGTGTAAAAATTCATGTGAATGCCTTAAAATGGCTTAATTCATAGAAATTTGCTTTAAATAGGTTCAGCATGTCTTTAATTTAAGGACTATTTAGTCTCGTATATGTAGATTTTTTCTCGCAGGACATTTCCATTTGAATCGTGAGTGGACATTGCATCATGTTGTGCCTATGATTTGAGGCCCTAACTAGCTGCCGATATTCCCTTCAAGCTAAGTAGCTAGCTTTTTTGTTAGTGGCAGAAAGTTGGACAACGCTCGTTTTTGCCTCGCAGATGTCCTGTTCAATGCAGCACCAACACATGTTGGGTGAACAGGTTTTTCAGAGGGTTTGGTTTTTACACAGTGGGGTGAAAGTGAACCACAGCAGCTGAGAATGGGACAAATGTTGCAATTTAGATCCTCAATTGAACTGAGTCTACTGGACTCGGGCTTGAAAACAGATGCGTTTCTCGATCAGTTCAGATCAACTGCTAAAGTACAAAATGGCAAAGGCTAAAAGCCTTGAACACCTGACATCTTCCTTTAATCCAGTCTCCTTAACAGCCTTTTCTTCATTTTTAAACACAGCACTAATGCTGAAAATGTCTTCCATACGTCTGAGTTTCCGATTTGCCATTCAGGAAGTGGTCTTTACATAACACATTCACTGAGCTGCCAAGAGATCAACAAGGCTTCATTGTGAGCTAATTAAATCAGCGCACAGCGACAGGCCAATATTCGACCACCGCCACTAACACTCATCTCCTCTCAGCCTCCTCATCTAAAATAGAAGAACACTTTCACTGCTTGTTTACCGTTCTAAATTTGTCATGTCTGTCATCTGCTCTCCCCTAGATTCTGCTTGGCATTCCTGGGCACGCCGAGTGCCCCGCATCTTGGAGAATTTGTTCGCTAAAAGAGGCGAATTCTAGTCTCCATGTGCGTCTCCTTATCTGTTTAATTTTCTCCCTCTGAAAGCATGCTGCAGCATTCGCCTTGTTTATTACTGTCAGGAAGACAACTGCCCGACTCCCACCGGTGTGCCATTATTATTATACCACAGATGGTGATGGGGGTTTAGAGAATTCAGCAAGGCCACAGAAAACTGGAGGAGGACATGCTAAAGAGGAAAAAGGCTATTTGAAAGAGAGAATGGGTGATTAAAAGAAAATAAAATGTTATGCAGAACAAGCAAATGTTAAAGGTAGAGAATTTTTGTATCTACACACTTGGTGTTCTGTTTTTTTGACACTCAAACCCCTGAGGGTTTGAGTGTCAAAGAAACAATGCTCCACAATGAGGTGACCCTCTGTATGCTGGCTGGAATATCAACATCTCCAGGGATGACACTCCATTTTGGCGAGTGGTTGCTTGTATTTTCAGGAATGTCCTGAGCAGGGACTTCAGAACATCAGGGAGGAACCCCAGACACGGTGATTAAAGTTTCATGAAATGGAAGTGTGGTTTGGAGCCAACAAGCGCTCAACTGGAGTTTCGAATCCCAAAATATACAGTAAAAAGTAGGTCCAGCCTCAAAAAACTGGCATTTCAGCCAAGAACACATTCACTGGGACATGAAAAGTAGATAAAATGAGAATGCTTAATATATTTGAATCTGTTGTTGATGTGCAGTTTGACTCAGGGGGGATAGAGAGGAGCTCCTTACCAGACATGAACTAAGTCTCCAGAAATGATGATGCAGTACATCCAAACATGCCGTTTGAAGATACTTGTTTGCTAAATGTGTCCAAAGCTGTGTTCACACATCTTCCTACTTCTGAAACCAGAAGTAATCTGACAAAACAGCTCTATCACATAAACAAAACCTCTGTGTTGACATTTAAATAAGGTATTATACATGTATTTATTTGTGAACTTGCCCAGATTTCTGTGAATTACATCCTAAACACGGCGTCACGTTCTCAATGCTCTTTACATCATGCAGGTTTCCATACAAAAATAATCAACTGAGAGCAAGTGGAAATGATGGCACAGGAGAGGAAAGAGGACAAAAGTAACCTGCACTACTGGCTTCACACAAACAAATCATTATACTACACATGATTCATTCTGTCTTCCAGTGAGGCGTGTCTGATATTTTTTAGTTTAATTTTCACCAAAGATCTACATTTTCCTTGGAAAGAAGGAAGTTGAGCTCAGTTTCTTTTTGTGACATTTCCTTCAGTGGTTCTTGGTGCAGCGCCCCCACAGGCGAGGAGCGGAACAGGTTTTTCAAAGGGTTTGGTTGGTTTGACTCAGTGAACCTCTGCAGCTAAAATGAAACAAATGTTGCAACTTTGATCCACAGTTGAACTAAATCATCTGAACTATCAAGTGGGAAAACATTTTTTATGCAAGTCAAAAACCTCAAGAGATGGATGAGAAATAATATCTGAAACATAAAAAAAGCAAAAACATAAATATATATTTTTGTTCACCTGTACATTGTACAGTTGTTAGGGTTGTCTGCCATATACTACTGTATGGAAAAAGAAAATAGATTTCCTATCTTTGATTTCTTTACTGTTTATGTTGTGTTTGTGGTTGATGCAATGCTAATGTAGGTTCTAACTGCTCAAATTTATTGAATTTCATTTCTGTGTTTCCAACTAGAGTCATAATCAGTAAATTAGAATATATGTTTCCACATGGTCTGTCAGATTACAAGAACCTTTTGAAAAATATCAACCTTTGAGGAAGCATTAAAAATACTCATTACATATCTATATTATTTTTTATTTCACCTGATGTCATTCAAGTGGAAAATCGTCAATATTAAAGTCTTGGAAACGAAATGTAATTAATCTGTATAAGATGTTTCACTTACTGAACCGAGTTACTGAGATAAATAAACTTTACAATAATATACCCAATTATTGAAAGGAGATTTAGTGAATTCAGCTTTGAGAAGAAAGTGAATGAAAAACACACCTGGCATTCACATAACACACCGAAGAAATGGCTTTGATTCTTGTGGAGTTTGTAAAAAAAAAAAAAAAAAAAAGCGGGAGGGAGGCAGTTAAAGTTAAAAGAAATTATAATGCATTTTCAAATTCTTCTGTTCAGGATTCTTTTAATCCATGCGTTGTCATGGCTGCATATAAATATTACATAAATACTTCCTATTAATTAGCATGCCAATGCACATGCTGTATGTCACAGGTAATGAAATGTGTTCTGCTGTGCTGCGGTCCGATCCATCTAAAAAGTCATGAATTAAGATGAGGCTGCATATTACTGGAGAAAAAAAGACTTTGTGTTTCAAATGCACATTTTCAGACAAACACTGTCGTGTTGGAGTTGTGAGTTATTAATCTTAGACTAGAAAGCTGGTTAAGTGGGTATTATTCCTGGTAATCTCTTTGTTTTCTCTGCTGAAATGGGCCTCCATCTTCTGCTGTCATGGCGATAAACATGTTGAATGTGTGAAATGTCACGACTGACACAATAAGACAATAGATGGAAGCTAATAATAGATGAGAAAAATGAGATGAATAAAAATCCCTTCCTCATACAGAATATCAATGCAAACCAGGTTGTTAGCTAAGTTAGCCTCATAGCTGTTTCCTTCCTTCTTTCCACATTTTCATCCCATCTTGCAAGGGACTCCCACATCAATTCAGAAATAGATTTCTGAACTCTGGGAAGATATGAGAGGCTACAGACCTGCAGGAGAAATTCAAGATTTCCTCCAGGAAAGTCCTTCAACAGGGAACAGGTCAGTCAGACGACCTGCAGCTCAGCTTGGGAAAAACTGAGCTGCCTCCAAGCTGGGCTGCATTCCTTGGCAAGTTTTATATCTATCCCCTTCTTGCTGTGAAGGACTCTCGCCTTATCAGCGGGGACTTTACAAAGATTTGTTTCCAGACCCTGCCCATTACCTCCATTTGCCAGGTAATGGTGTCACATGATCTGTTTAGGCAAAGGAGGCTCAGCTACAGAGAAAAAAACACTGCCGGGTCATTCAAGGGTGAGGGACTAAACATGATCTGGACTGAAATCACTTCTATTCCATTTGTAAGGACAGAATGAATAAATAATAAAACAAAAGCAAAAGTGGAGCCTGAACATACACGAATGAGGCAGTCTCTTTGAACCAACAGGAAGTACCCAAACGCTACAAAAATATGATGGAAGGTGAAATTCCTGCTCAGCCTGTATGAAGCTCTACTAACAAAAAAGTTAGCTGCGCTAAGCCTAAAGCACAATCATAGACATTAGTTCTGTTAACACTGTATCAACATGGTATTTAGCCAAAACTAGTGCTGAAGCACTAACTTCAGTTCAACTGCTTTTGAAACACTACAATCCTCAAGCACTAATTTAATTCTGACATAATTTACATGTGGAACACATATGTTTAACAGAAAGTTTACAAAACAGCCAAGTAACTTAGCACTTTAGAATTAACAGAAAAATTACATTAGGGGAAGCAAAGTGTGCTAAAAGTAAAACTAGCTCTGCTTCTAGCGCATTAGCGGAAATGTGCCTGCCACTGCTACAACAGAAGTTCTAACTAATTTCACACTTTCTAAACATGCACATAAGTTCCATATTCTATCTCTCGCTATGTGTGTCAGTTAGATTAAAAGGAATTAAAGCAAAACACATTTGGATATTTTGTTGGCAGTATTGCTTCCTCACTAACAATAACCAGGGCTGTGTTAGATGTTTAATGAATATGCAGTTAAATATGGATGATAAAAACAGAATATTGATTGAGATTTGGTGCCTGATGGACGTTGGCAAGCCTCTAAATTACATTCTGTTTGGACCGCTCTGTTTGTTGGCCCTTTGGGTCAAAATGGAGATGAAAACAATCAAGATGTTGTGGATTGTTGTTCAGGAAAACCCAGCTTATAAAATTAAAAAGAAAAGGAACGTAGAACTGTACGGGAGAT
Source organism: Girardinus metallicus (assembly GCA_903067095.1). Classification (NCBI taxonomy): domain Eukaryota; kingdom Metazoa; phylum Chordata; class Actinopteri; order Cyprinodontiformes; family Poeciliidae; genus Girardinus; species Girardinus metallicus. The sequence continues at coordinate 6,267 of CAEGAE010088277.1, read as the reverse complement.
ATTTAAGTTATAAATGCATAAGGCAGTAATCACACACTCACAAAAAAATTATCTTTAGAAAAAATGTGCCAAGCAGGAAAGTAATTAATTTTAGGATCATGTACTTTTTTAACTGAATTTCTTGGCCTCTTGCCATTTAAAAAAAAAAGAAAGTATTATCTTAGCATGCTGACTAATTTCCTGGTTAGCTGAGCACTAATGATTGAACGCCTGACTGTGCTGCTCGAAGCGGTGTGTGGAAGACTTGTGTAAAAGCACGAGCCCTCCGTATGACTCAAACACACACACACACATCTCCTCAAATATGTTTGCAGCCACTCTGCCGGCTTTACAAGCACAGCCGTCGCACACCGTCGGCGCTAAACGGCGCTCGGGGGGACGATCTGTGCTCATTTTACAACCGGCCTGATGCTCAACTTATCGTACTTTAGAAAAGAATCATTGTGCAAAGGATCAAGTTTCATCTCTCAAATAATTTTTTTTTTAATTCTGTGACAAATAAGAACACAAACCAGCACAATTTATCCCCATTACACGTCCGAGCTGAGCGGCGCTTTACGGCCCGATTTGTCTCAATTTGTTTCAAACACAAAATGAATGAGATTATGTATTGATCCTGTGCCTGCAGTGAAATTTATCATTAAATGGTTGATGGAGACAAATTACAATCTGAGAGCATAACTTCAAATATATTTTCTTGTTTTCATTTTTTTTTATAATGTAGTAATTTAAAACCCAAACTTCAATTTAGAAGGAGCCAAATGTGCCACAAATTGACAAACACATTCAAAATTAGATCATTAAACATGTCATAAACTGATTAAAATTGTGGAAAAAGAAAAAGACAAACAATTTTCAAATATACAAATAACACATCCATCAATCCGTCAGTTATCTCTGGCTGTCATCAGACGGGGTGAACCCTAGACAGGCCGCCGCTCCATCACAAAACACACAGAAATGTCAGACTAACCATGCACACAGAGTTTAGAGAAACCCATTTTTTTATTAGTATTGTTATTTCTTTTATTTTCCAGAACCACACATATTTAACTCTTTATGATGTGTTGCAATATTTTCAGCTCCTGCAACACATCCTGAATTTCCTTTAACAATCAGCCTTATTCTGTAAAGTCAGAGGGCGGGACTAACACTGCTGCTGTCCTGGTGATTGGTCTGAAGTGGACGAATCAGAGGCAAATGTACGTTTTTATCTTAAATCAATTTTGAAATACATTCATAAACTCTTGAGTTTACAACTACTGTAGTAATTGTTCTTCTAAAGGGTTTGTAAATTAATTTATAAACCCTTTAGAAGAACAATTACTTCAGATATTAATTTCAAGGGTTTGAGCAAAAATTGAAGAACCGTAAAAAAGTATGTTGTCTGCAAAGAGATGGAACTTGATCAATTCTTAGTGGTTGTTTACATAAAGAGTGAAGAGCGTGAGTCTTAAATTGGAAATGTAATCATCTACTTTGAATCTCCTTCTATACAAGCAGGCCAGTGAGATAGAATGGGTTTTTCCAGATTTGTGTCAAAAGCTTTTGAGAATTCAAAAAAATCTATCAGTGATGTCAAAGGGACATCATAAGCAGACTTAATGAGAACTTCATTATCCTAAAGACAGAGATTGATATTTTAACTTTGTAGCTCTGTAATAAAACCTGCAGTCAGTGTGAGAACGATGGGATCTAACGATGACATGGAGTTTTGTTGTATGTAACGACTTTCAGATTCTGTGGATCCCTATTACATTATACTTGTGACCTAACCAAAGTACACAACATAAAATCTATTTTTATTATTGTATGACACAAGCTCGGGATTCCCCAAAGGCAAATCCCACACTTCTCCTACCTCACGCCCTGAGAACGCTCATTGACACGGGATTCAGCCGCAATCAGTCCAGCCGTATTTTTCTCTCCTTTCTAACTCGGCACACATTAACATTCACAGACAGTGTGATCAAGGCCATGGCCGTGTACGTCTCAAACCTCTGCTTTAACAGCAAGAGTTGTCCTCAGATTACGCTGTCATGGCAACAGATGTGAGCAGGAGAGAAGGGCAGCGATTCTCTCTGATCTCCGTCTGTCTGCACACTGAAAAGCTAGTTATGTTGTTCGGTACAGCTTCAGTATTTCTCACTTCTGTCTTTTTCCACTTCCCTCCAAACAACTTGATGATCCAAGTATGTGCTTCCCCTTAATACAACAGGCTAATATGAAATTGTTGTCTTTGCACTTTAACCTGCAATGTAGCAGAAGAAGTTTACTTCTGCTGCTTCTGGAGGTCCAGTCCTGGTTTAAAACTATTATTTGTCCGCATTCACCTTCAACACTCCTTCCTGGACACAAGCTTCAAGGGAAAACAGGAGGAAATGTCCTGGAAGTAGGAGATTTAAAAATCCTTACCACACTTTAAACATCTATCTATTTGCAGAACCCGTAAGACACAAATTTATCATTTGGTTACTGTATGCCCACGAGCGTAGAACATGCGCCAGCAATGATTTATGACCGCATGGTATCTAAGAGCCTAAACATGCAATTTAAAAATAAAGCTGGGACTCATTTCTGAATACCTACTGGTCTTCAACAAATGACTGAACCTCGTTATACAATCCAACCAACAAAGCATACATTATTTTCTTTAATGGTAATCAGTTTTATTGTGATTTCAGTTGAAACTAGGTGTTAATATTCACAATATAAAAAGACTCACTGTGTGACATTAAGCTTTATTCTGTTTTAGGTTGGTTAAGATTACCTCATTTTTTATATTTGATAAAACCAAGAATAAATACTAATAATTGTCTCCATGATCATATGACTTGGGTCACAGAATAGTTTGTTCAAGAGAACCGGTGCGGTTCGAATTCATATGTGAATATGAAACAGTCTGGAGGCTGCTCCAAAAGCAGACCACAGCGCAGGGTATTCTGGGTAAATACAACCATAACAAACGCACGTCTAGCGCTAGCACAAGAAATGACTTGTTGTCTTTTTTTCCAAAGACAAAAGAGGAATCCTACAACCCCTAAAATCTGACACCACTCCATTTTCAGTTACATTTCATGAAGAAGGAAGGAAGTTCTTCAGAGGTTTTTGTGTCGTTTCCTGCAGTGGTTCTTGGTTTTTTTATGTAGCTCTTAGTGCAGCGCCACCACAGGTGAGGGAACAGGTTTTGCAAAGTATTTGGTATGAACCACACCGATTGAAAATGTAATAAACTTTGCAATTTTGGTGGATGAAAACACCCTCAGACTCAACAGGTAAACTTCAATAGTTTTTTCCAGACAAGAGGATATTCCCACAGATTCAAATCTTTGTCCTTAGGTGCATTTACTTTCTGAATTATTGCTTCTTATTCACAGAGCAGCCTTTCAGCCCATGTAGGTACAGAAATAGGTTTGCTGCAAATGAGATTTTAACTGACACATTTTGGACCAAAACACATGCATCCTTGAAACACAGAACAATTACTGAACCTGACCTGTGTAGGTACAAAACTCTGTTCCTGTTATTTTGTGAGATTTACTTCAGACTTTTCCGTTATGTAACTCCAAAAGTGTGTTTGAAATGTAGACTTAAAATACATCCATAGTTATGGTTAGCGCCAATGTTATGTGAATGAATATGAAAGAAGCCAGAAGCGCCATGGCATTATCATCATTTATCAAAACTAAAATATTTTTGGGACTCCACCTGGCCTAAAAAAAAACACAGCCACAAAAAAGGTTCTGTGTTTTTACACAGCAATTGCAAACATCCCGTTTCAAATGTATGTGACTGGATATGCTATACTTCTTTTACTCATGCATTCATCTTATTGCTGCACCTTCATAATGTTCAGTAGTGATGGGTCATGAGGATGAGGATTATTGCTGGAAGAAGGGTTCAAATAATTTCAATTTCTTGGGAGTCCAGAATGAGCTTATCTGTTAATTTTGTAGTTACCATGGCTACAATAATGTAAAGAACGAGGGTGCTGACAAGAAACAGAATGCGTTGGCGCATGCGTCAAGCCCATAGACAAAACCCTGTGTCGATGCTCATATTGCTTTCAGCAAGTCATGTGACCGATACAGGAACTGTTTCGAAATGACCCCGGTGCTCCAAACTGTGTTTATAAGGACGCGAATCTGTCAACGCGATGCATTTGTCAAAAGAATTCTTGATCTTTACATCGTCAACTATGGAGCAGCCTCAAGACAAATGAAAGGTTTTGTAGTTTGGGACTATTTTGTTCTTACATCAGAAAATAAGGTATTGGTTATCACTCTGTTGTTGTTTCATCCGGTTCTTTTCAGTTTCTACTTGATCTATCTGAATCCAAATTCAGTTGAAATCGACTCTTAGTTTACTTCCATATTATGTTCTGCAGGTTAAGTGTTGCATATGTTTGACAGAACTGTCTTATTTAAATAAATCCACCTCCTCAATGCTGAGGCATCATGGGGCCAGGCATCAGGATGAAGTCCCAGACACCCAGGATAAAATCAGGTATACAGCCATTCTACAGATTACTCAGTTGTTTTTTATAAATTATTTCATATTGTTTACTACATTTTTTTCTACAGTAGGAGAAGTTGTCAAAAAAGCGTAACAGACTACATTTCAAAATGTTGGAAAAATGTATTTTTTTGGAATGAAAATTTGTGAAAAAAAAAAAAAAGTCCACAAGCATCCTCATCCCAAACACGTTCACTTAAATTTTCATTTTATGATAGATGTTCATATTATTTGTCGACTGTATCTAAAAATATCAAATATATTTTGAATTTAACTGAAGATATGACATAATACAATATATAATATACAATAAAATACAATGACTTAAATCTTATTGTATAGACTAGGTCATCAAATCAGTCTGTCAACTACGTTGCCTGTAGGGATTTTTAATGTCCAGCAGGCATCAGAATTCAGTGACACAGTATTGACAGTATCAATACAGTTTTGCTATGGGTCGAAGCGCTTCATGACGCCTCATTTACCCATCACTAATGTTCAGTTTTCAGCTGTGTTTTACTTCTACATGTATACAGCACTAAACTTCATTAGAACAGCTCCTGATGTTAAGCCGCAGCCATGAGGATGGAAAAACTTGTCTTTAAAAACAGGTCGCCTGGAAGTCCTGAGGTTAGAGTTTGGGAAGATGATGTTCTGGGACTTAATTAGTAAAAGGTCCCACATTTGAACGGGCTGAGTGCCCATGAGCTCTCCTCTCAAATCTGGGGCAGTGAAGCACACACACCCCCACGCCCACACACACATGCTTAAATACACACATGGAGCACAATGGTAACAGCTATGAATAAATATACACACATAGACACAGATGGAAGATGATGTAGAAAACAACAGCAAAATCCCAGACCAGTAGTAGAAATAGTCGACTTGAAGCTTTATAGAAGCTTCATATCCTCAGAAAGTTTGACTGATGATGACTATTGACTGCCTTTCTGTTGGAGGACTGTCATTAATGGCAGAAGAGTAGCTCTATTGTAAACACTGTTTGACTTAATGGTTATAAATATGTGTTTTTGCTCCAAAGGATAATCCAAAAAGAACTCCAAGAAAAAATCATCCTCAATAATTGGTCAAATTGTGCGCACGGGCAAATCAATGAAGAACATTTTGTAACAATACTCGCATTGCATTTACAGTGGGGAAAAAAGTATTTAGTCAGTCACCAATTGTGCAAGTTCTCCCACTTAAAGAGATGAGAGGCCTGTAATTGACATCATAGGTAGACCTCAACTATGAAAGACAAAATGAGAAAAAAAATTCTGAAAATCACATTGTCTGATTTTTAAATAAATTATTTCCAAATAAGGGTGGAAAATAAGTATTTGGTCAATAGCAAAAGTTCATCTCAATACTTTGTAATATAGCCTTTGTTGGCAATGACAGAGGTCAAACGGTTTCTGGAAGTCTTCACAAGGTTGGCTCACACCGCTGCTGGAATGTTCCTCCAAGCAGATCTCCTCTAAAGCAGTGATGTTCTGGGGCTGGTGGCTGGAAACACGGACTTTCAACTCCCTCCAATGGGGTTGAGATCTGGAGACTGGCTAGGCCACTCCAGGACCTTGAAATGCTTCTTACGAAGCCACGCCTTTGTTGCCCTGGCAGTGTGCTTGGGATCATTGTCATGCTGAAAGACCCAGCCACGTTTCATCTTCAGTGCCCTTGCTGATGGAAGGAGGTTTGCACTCAAAATCTCACCATACATGGCCCCATTCATTCTGTCATGTACACGGA
>CAEGAE010088267.1:0-12589 GCA_903067095.1 Girardinus metallicus | reverse complement strand
GACTGTGGGAGGAAGCCGGAGAACCCGGAGAGAACCCACCATGCACAGGGAGAACATGCAAACTCCGTGCAGAAAGACCCGGGCCGGGAATCGAACCCAGAACCTTCTTGCTGCAAGGCAACAGCTCTACCAACTGCGCCACTGTGCAGCCCGCCTGTTGAGTATTCGTTATATAAAACCACCTTTGTGAATTCTGTACATAAAAATGTATCAAAGTATGAAAGAACTAAAACTAAACAAGTAACTATTAAAAACTAGCAAACACTCAAACAAAAACTGACAAAGTCACAACTAAACTAAAATGAAAACCCAGAACTACAACAACCCCAACACTCAACAGAAGTTTCACAAAATGGCTTCAATTATTGTTGAACTACCAACTGACGGATGTTTTATCACAACTGTTGCCGTTGCCTGATGGAGCGCCGTAATTTGCCGACGGCTGACGTGAATAAAGGGCAATAAATGGATTCATAATCAGAAAAACAAAAGGATATTATAGCATTTTATAAAAACGTGTGATAGTTCCGATTAGTTACCGTTTTTATTTATTCCAGTTACAGGAAATGTTTCAGACTTTATTAACCTTGGTTCTGAACTCCAGAAACTTCAGATTGGGTTTATAAGAGGAGGTCCGATGTGATCCGGATCGGGTCTGGATCAGAGATGACCCAGGAAATTGTTCTGGTTGGAAGATCAACCTGCTGCCTGTAAAACTGGAGCGGTTCTGACCCGGATAGTGTTCACATCCCTGCAAGAACCAACGGCAAATAAAAACTGGACTCGGATCAGAAAAAGTTCTCCTTTCAAATCTTAAGCCAGATCTGATGCAAACGGACTCTGAACCGGGACAGAACACAATCTACCATCAGAACTGGTTCTGATGTCAGTTTGAAAATTAAAGCATGTTCTTAGTTTGAGATCCAGAACCGTTTCAATCTGTTTGGTTCCGTCCACTTTTCCAGTTTTCGTCTCAGGTTCCTGGTTCTGAAAATGCCGCAGTGATCGGATAAAACCCAGAAAGCATCAGAGAACCAAACATGCCCTCATCAATTCATCTGAGGAACCAAACGGTTCCGGACTCCGGGTCTCAGCAGAATCATCTGGTTCTGACAGTTATTTTGGAACAGCAGCCAAACCAGAGCAGAACCCAAACGGACTCGCCGTCAGTAAATCTTGTCAGTTTGGAGCAGCGGATCAGGACAGACAGGAAGTAGAATTCTACTTCCTGTTACCAGAGCAGGTTTCCTGAACCACCTCCATTTTCAACATTTGAGTGAAATCATTTATTTTAAAGAATTGCTTACATGTCGAACACAAAGCCAAGGTTTCTGCCGATATGTTAACAGCTCAAATTAATATTTGAAATTCCATTTGCAACATTTCCTCATGTTTGTGTGATTCCTTTTATTGTTTTTTTTTTTTATTCAGTTTTATGTCAAATGTACTTTCTTTGTTATGGTGTGTTTTATTTTAATTCTCAAAACTAAAAATAAACAAGACAGGTAGACACAGAAGACCGGAAGTCGGGCCAGCTGACGGCTCCTCATCTTTAACTCAATCATGTTGATTAGAAGCTGGGCGGAAGTTTATTTCCGGTCACTCATGACGCCCCTTTTGATGTACAAACCAGCTGACTGATCAGTAAATTAACCCGACATTAATCCCACCTTTAATTAATGATTAATATTGGTTATTGGTTAAATTCCGGCGCTCACCGCTGTTGGTGCGCTGCGGCTCTTCGGCCTCCAGCAGCGGGACGACGCGCAGCTTCTTGCCGCCTGTGGGGGCTTCCTGGTCGGCCTCTCTCTGCTGCTTCTTCCAGAACACCTGGAACTGGGAGCTCTGCTGCAGCGAGCAGCCGGCCGGCCCGCAGCTCACCAGCATGCACTGCATCCCTCCGTCCGCCGGCCGCCCGACCACAGCCAGGTCGCAGCCCGCCTCTTCGCAGCAGGCGGTCCGGCAGCTCTCCTCGTCCGACACCTCCTGAATCTGGCCCAGGTAGCGCGCCCCGGCTGCGAGGGAGTCCGGGTCCAGGCCCTGGTTCGGATCGGTGGACTGGTCCCAGTCACAGGTCTGAGCCCGTCCGAGCTGGACCAGGAAGCAGAGCAGCAGGAACTTTGGAGTGAACATCGTGAAAATATCTTCCTGAGAATTGATTTTCCTCTAATCCTGGTTGAAGCCGAACCGAACCTAAAACACCTGCTGACTTCCGCCTCTTACAGCGTTTTGTGTCGCAGTTTAGTTCACCTGCGACAGGTGAAGTCACTTAAGCCACGCCCCTTGCGATACACATGACAGCAGCAGCATTGATTCACCAATCCAGTCCGTCTGGTGACCGTTTCCTTCCTCAGAACCAGAACCAGAACCAATTGCGTTGTTCTGACATAAATCCAGGTTATTTTCTGAAATCCGACAGATTTAATAATAATAAAACAAGATAAACAAAATGAGAACTGATCTGCAAAAACATCAGAGCACAGTCAGAACCAGAATCTGGACTCGGAACCAGAATCTGGACTCGGAACCAGAATCTAAACCTTTCAGCTTTTCTATATCAAAACTCAAATGAAGTCAGTTCAGTCCCTCCGTGTCCGCAGTGCTAACACACACCAAGATTTTATTATTTTCATTTTGAATATGCAGTTGACACCAAGCTTCCCAAATGAAGCATAAAGAACCAAATATAGAACAACCAAGAATTAAACTAAACAAATTATTAGACTTTATGTTTTTTAATTGAGAAAAGAAACAGAAACAAAATCCAGAAACAAAACCATCTTTATGGACTATTAAATACAATCACTAAAGGAACTTTGGGTTATTTTATGTAGTCCAACTAGAAATAACAATGTAAAATACTCAGATGTGTGTGTATCGATATAGATATGTCTATATATATATGACAGGGTCAAATGTACATCTGACCCTGTAATTAATTGCTTGCAATTAATTAATTGGAAACAACATTTTCAATTCAAAAACCCTTTTTGTTGCTAAATTATTGAATAGACTTATGAGCTCAACAGTAAAGATATTTATAGTTTTTATTTTGATTATTTAACCATCAAACTGGAGCAAAGTTCATCTTTCCAGAGTTTCAGGAAGCCCTGATCATTCATGGAGCTTATTTAGAAACATGGACTGTGGACGCTAACATTAGCATTAGCTGCTACATGTTTAGCATTCAAATGCTATTTAGGCTTTGCTAGCAGGCTAACTGCTTTTAGCACAACAACAGTGTTTCCAGGGTCCAATCAGACGGTGTAGAAGCAGAAATGAGCCCAGCGGGCCGAGAGAAGCTGCTCTTTACAGATATCACCAGCATGCCATAAAAATGCAATTAATCACGTTATATTTGTTTTAACGCTGAACATCACTCGCTCCACATTAAGGAGAGCTGAAGCTGGACTGGACTTCTTTCTACAATCTGTTGTTTTGTTGACATTCAGTTTTAAGTTTTAAGTAGGAGTTATCACACTAGAAATAAAACCTTCACCACCTGACCGGGTCAATCCTCCTCTCCCTCCAACAGGCTGATAATTACTTTGACATCTGCAAACTTCAACATCTAATGTCTGTTTACTCAAAATCTGACCCATTATTATTTCTGTTTTATCACCTCTACGTGTCATCCTTAAAATTACACCATTTGTGACTAATTAGGGGTGAGATGACCTTGTGGTGTTGAAACAACATGATGATTTTTTTCTTGTTGGAGTCAAACCTGACTTTAACAAGAGCCTCAAACATAGACATGTTTCTATGTTTGAGGCTCTTTTTAAAACTCGGAGATAAACTACTTCCTGTTTTCCTCAGTGACTGTCTTCAGTGACTCATCAGCTGACTTCCTGCCTGCTGCTCTGGATGTCATAATAACTTCACACTGACGCTGGAAAATCCCCACAAACACGAACAGAAATTATAAAACGGAGGAAATATGAAGCTAATAACAGGATACAGACTTTGGTTCTCCCTCCCCAGCTGTCTCTACTTCCCTCTGATTAGCTCATCTGGTTCCTAACCGACTCTCTTCTCTCCCTCTGTGTTTTGTTCCCTAACAAAACACAGAGTCTCTCTCTGTGATTTTCTACTGCAGCTTGTTTTCTGTAATGTTCATTTAGTTGCTTTAATTCACTGTTTTAAAGATCTCATCTGCACTTTGGTGAGACTTCAAGAACGCGCTTCATGGCAGAAGGAATGGTGGTTTGTTGTTCTTGGGTTAGACTGAAGTCTTAAAGTACTGACACAACTTTGAACTGATAAAACCGACATGTTGAACGTGCAAATTAATGTAGGTTTTGCAGTAAAAGCTCCCATGATGCCTCTGATTTTGAGGGTTCCTGTGTTTTTGGAGATAATAAATTGAAGTTTGTGATTTTTTTTAGAAGGAATATGAGCAGATATGAAGCAGTACTCTATGTTGGAATAAAAACAGCTAAATTGTTTACTAACTCGGTGAAATCAGCCGTTTGGTTTCCTTGTTCCGTCTTTAGAACAGACTGACTCTTCAGTGCCATCTGGTGGCCATTAAAACTCATCACACTAAAGCGGGTTCACCAGTGAATGCGTGAACTGGCCGTGCTGAGGTTTAATTGTATGTGCTGGGGGGAAGAGTTTGTCCATTTTTAACCTCTGAACCAGAGCAGCACCAGCCGGTCGTCCATGTTGGATTTCAGAGAGTTCTGGGCTGCTGGGGTGCTGCCGGTCCCGTCTGCACACAGAGGACCCCGACGTCCTCAGGATGGGGACGCACTGAGGATGTGTAGGTTGCAAGGTTGTTTATATGAATATGTAGGCAGAAAAACATGTATTGTTTTATAATTTGTTTACTGTAGAGGAGCAGCTGCTCACCCACTCGGCTCCTTCAGACTAGCCAGCTGCAATTAGCAAACACCTGGGGGACCTGAGCATCTGCTGATCTCATTAAAGGAGCTACTTCTCAGAGCAACACTGGTAAAATGTTAAAGTGTTCATAGAGTCACTTCGTAATAACAAAGTGAAGGCAGAAAAACAGGCGTTTCTTAAAGAGACAGAGCCCCAATTTCAAGGCGTTAAATTACAAAGTCATATTTGAAATATATAGCATTTTTAATACAACTGAAGGTAACAGTTACTTGATTGTGCTATGAAATGACACTGTGCCTGGAAAACGCATAACACCGGCCCTTTAAGAGCCGCCTCGTTCTTAAACGATGATATAAAACACTTTGAACTGACTTGTTGCTGAAAAGTGCTGCACAAATGAACCTGATTGATTGATTTATGTAGCGTCTAATGTCTGTGTCTTTACTATTGATTAATTTTTTCATGGTAAGCAGTTCAGGCATCAGATTATGTAAAGAATGAGGGCAATGACATTAAAACTGACAACAATAAGTTACTTTCGGTTCCTACATCATGAGTGTGAGCGTCTTAAAACCACCCAGAAGTAAAAGATAGAGATCACAAGTATTAGTAGTTGGTTTTTTTTGTGGAGGGACCTAAAAAAAAGAGAGAACACAGGAAGAAGCATCTGCGGTGGCAGCAGTTAAAGACGCAGCAGCTGCTTCACAACCTGCAGCTTCAGTCGGGCCAGCCCAGATTCAATGTTCCAAAAAATCGTTTTCAGCACATTTCAGTTAATTATTCAGATGCATACACTACCAGATCCTTAAGAAATGCTGGGATGCCAACAAGGACGATCTCGATTTTCCAGGAAGAGTTTCAGCAGCCCGCCTTCATCAATGTTCAGATATTTAAACATCCCAGTGAGAGAAACGCTGACAAATGTTCTGTTCATTGTAGATTCACATTCGGAGTTTGCACTAAAGGAAGGCTTTTTGATATGTTTCCGTGTCTATTGGTTTTGTTTTTGACTTGCAAACGCGGCAGAGAGAATGTGCTGTATGGATCCAGAGCCTGAAGGACGGAGCCACGTTTGAGGCTGGCAGGCAGGTGAGTGCTGCAGGTGAGCTGCACCATTTCAGCGCACAAACTTAAGATATTTATTCTAACATGACCAGGAGCGTTGAGGTTATGACGCGCTGGGTTTCGATTGGTTTCTTTCTGTTTGAAAAGTGTCAGCGTACTGTGACTGCTAAGCACAGTTATGGTGGCAAACCGCTCAGTTTGAGACTAACCACAAACACCAAACTGTATGAATCCAGGAAGGAATGATTCGTTACTGATGCAACTGTTACTGTTTATTTACTTTTACTGTCTACTATCTGGCTTCCTGCTTTGTGTAGTAGGACTTTCTGTGGTTTCTATTTAAAATGTGGAACAACTCTTACAACAACCAAACCTGCAGCCTCAGATAAGCATCTATAGACTCACACCGTTAGAGCCAGAGTTACTGTTCAAATCTGTCACTGAAAAGGAAATGATCTGTTCCTGTTCTGCGCGGCCGGGTGAAGCATAGCTGACCCAGAAGAATCAGTGATGACCAACAACTCCACCAGCTACGACTGTAATCCGGTCAACGAATCATCCCTTCCTGGATTCATATTCTTCTACGGTTTGGTGTTTGTGGTGAGTCTCAAACTGAGAGGTTTGCCAGCATATAACTGTGTTTCAATGCTTTTCCTCTAAAAATCTGACTACAATTACAGTTTTCCTCAGTCGCATTATTCAATTCACTTTCAATATTCATAAAACAGTAAGTCCATTTCTCAAAACAATTTGTACAAAACCCCTCGGATCACCTGCAAAAGACGGTCTTTTTCAAAATGCTTAGTTCATCTTTGAAAAGTAAATATCTGAGTCAGTGAGCATAGCAGTGCCTCAGAACGATGAGTCCAGTGTAAAACTGGTTAGTCACGCTGTAAATATAGCAGTATACTCTGTTGTAAACTATGGCTAAAGTATTAATGACAAGTGTTGCAAATTGCAATTGTGAAAGATCAATAGCAAGAGATTGGACAAGATTCACATTTATGCTTTTACTGTAATTTGTTGACAGACCATGCCGTTGTGATTCAGAAAGGGAAAGACAGCACAGCAGAGAACAAAAAACAAACAGAAAAACAAAAGTAGAACTGGGAACATAAGACAAATTCATCGGTGGGGTTAGGGGACAGGGTGAGAGGAACTCCATCAGCATTTTGTTGTGGGTTTCATTGCCTGATGATGTTTGAGTGATGGAAACTGACATCATGTCCTCAGGCTCTTCACACTCTTCCTCTGTTTTGACTCCTGACTCGTCTTCCTCTCTCTGGTTGTTGACGCTGCCCAATCCTGGCCCTGTAACATTGTATTGTGCTCTGGCTATATGCTCTATGTACATGCCAGTTAATGTTTCATTAGATGGAGCTTTGAGCTGGTTGATCATTGGCTGATCTCATGCTTCACACGTTCACCTTTGTGGGAGAAAGTCAGGATTCACCTGTGAGAATCAATTCAGGACAGATTTTTAGAAACAAAGTCTAATGATAATGTATAGAAATATTTTTGACATGAAAAAGGTAAAGCAGAAAGAATGTATGGGTTTAAATGCTGACATCAAATGCATCAGTTGAACTTGGTACTCAACAGTTAATCTCGAAGCAGCTCAAGTCAAATTAAACCAACACAATGAAAGAATATCTAAATTGTCCTATCTCAATGGATTCAATTCTGTCCAGACTGAAGATCTCTTATTGTTAAACTACAGTAAACAGGCCCAGCAGCAGGAAATAATTCATCCAGAGCCTCCGTCTGATCTGCTGATGTTCCCTCTGCAGGTGGGTTTGATCCTGAACAGCTACACCTTGTGGTTCCACCTCTGCCGCTCTCAGCAGAAAGTCCCTAAGAGCTGGATGATCTACCTGAAGAACCTGACAGCAGCCGACTTCCTGCTCTGCCTCGGATTTCCGCTCCGCATCGCACACTATGCAAACAGGTCCGCCAAAGTTCACCTGTTCTACTGCACCTTTGGAGCCCCCATCTTCTACATCAACATGTACATCAGTATCCTACTTATGGGCTACATCGCTGTCAGCAGGTACAACAACTTCTATGAAAATTTTAAATAAAACCTGTACAAATGTCTGACTAAAAAGTTCTGGGACCAAGCTTCCTGTCAAACCCAGAAGGTCTCCTTATGGTAGATCTGTATAAGAGAAAGCCTTGCTGACTATTAAAAAGCTCAGGAACAGGTGGAGCAGATCAGGATATGGGAAAATCTGGTCAAACATTCAAAACCACAACAAACCAGGTTTCTGTTTTTGACTCTTGGATTGGAAAGTGGACCTTGTGTGGAGGTAGCCTATTCTCCAACAGCAGGAGCTGAAGTTATTCATGAGTTGAGGTTGGATGGACTTGAGCAGCGTTTGCAGTGACATTGTTGCTGTTGTGGTAATGCAGGGGTGTCAAACTCCAGTCCTCAAGGGCCACTATCCTGCAGTTTTTAGATGTGCCACATGTACAAAACACTGGAATGAAATGGCTTAATTACCTCCTTCTTGTGTAGATCAGTTCTCCAGAGGCCTGCTAATGACCTAATTATTCTATTCTGGTGTGGTGCAGCAGAGGCACAACTAAAAGTTGCAGGACAGTGGCCCTGCAGGACTGGAGTTTGACACCTGTGTGGTAATGCTAAGCTGAAAGGTTTCAGATGGTAATTCATTTGTTGACCTTAGCCTGAAAGTCTGAGGTCATGAAAGACAGGTACCCTACAGTTTCAGTCAGCAGAGGCTAGTTCCTTGGAAAGGTAAAAAAAAGGGTTTGCAGCAATTTACAATAATTGCATGTGACCTGAGGATGATATAGTGTCTGAGCTGTTAGCACCGTTGCTTTGCAGCAAGAAGTTCCTGGATTTAAATCCCAAGAATCTGTCATGAATTGTGTAGTTTGTGGTGAAGATGGACACGTGGACCCAGATTTTTGATGAAAAATTATGGTTTTAATGATGAATAATGAAGTTCACAAAGTACAGGCAGCACAGGAAAGCAATAAGGCAAGGAGACACAGACACTGGTAGCAACTGGAAAGGCACAACACAGGAACTAGGCAGACACAGGCTGACATCAGACAAGGACCCGACAGGGAGCAGGAGACACAGATGGAGTCACTGTCCCTGGGGGAGTAATCAGGGTAACAAGAGTCAGCTGGGAACAATCAATGGCTAGACACGACTTAAAATTAACAATTAACAAAAAACAACACAGAAACCTAAATCCTTACAGAATCCTTTTTCCATGCAGTTTGCATTTTCTCCCTGTGCAAGTTTAAATTCTCCATAGGTACTCCAACTTTTTCCTATGCTCCGAACACGTCAAGTTTCTAAATTGCTTTTAGGTTAAAGTGTGTGCATGTTTGTTTGTCCTGTAATGGACTGGTGATCTATTAAGGATGTTCCTGCCTCTCACCACCAATAACCTCTGAAGATAGGCACCAAAACTGCAGCTACCCTGCAGGACTAGGCAGGCATTTGGTATGGGATATCATAGTAGGCTAGAAATGACAAGACTTCAAAATTGTCAGCTGATTTTCGAAACCAGTCGTTTCTCCTTGGTTCTTCCTGTGTGAACTTGGTGTCGGCATCAGCGTCAAACCTTCCGGGTTTGACAGGAAGTTAAACCTTCCTGTTTAACTTTATAAATAAAGTGTACTACGATCAAGACACATGGTATAAATGTCAATACTCAAGAGACTTTTGCTAAAATTAGATGTTCACTTAACTTAAATATCCCTGATATTGTATTAATTCTCCAGGTACATGAAGATCTTTCATCATCAGAGGACTTCCTTCCTGATGACAGCTCGAGCTGCCCGCGTCCTCTCAGGAGCCACCTGGGTTTTCTTCCTGGTTCCAACGTCTTTATACATCATCCTGATGCTGAACACCGACAAACCTTCTTTTTCTGGTGTCAGCACTTGTGATGTTTTGCAGAGTAAATCAGTAAAAGTAACCTACATGGTTTTTCATGCTGGTGTTGCCATCATCTTCCTGTCAGTGCTCTCCTCTCTGGTCTTCTGCTACTGGAGCGCCTCCCGCCGGGTTTTGCAGATCCAGCGGAGGCAACTGGGCTCCTCCGACTCCAAGAAGCTTGTGAAGTCTCGCAGGAACATGTTGGTGTTAGTCAGTGTGTTCTGCATTTGCTTTCTTCCCCATCATCTGGTTCGACTTCCATACATCATACTCCGAGGACAGTGTTCTGAGGTGCTCTATTACCTGAAGGAGGTGACCGTCCTAATATCAGCTTTTAATGTCTGTCTGGATCCTCTGATTTACATCTTTCTTTGTAAGGAGTTCAGGGCCCAGTTGAACCTGCAGCACATGTTCTCCACTACAAAAGACAACTCAAGCATCTCAGTCTCAGAGGCTACAAATGAAGCTGAGAAAAGGGAAATCAACAGACCCAGCAGTGAAAACGCAGAATCCCATGAACTGGGATGAAGAGAAATGGATGGGTACAATCAGGATTGTTCTGGTTCTGGAATCCACTGGCAGTTTGTCACCCAAAAAACTGAATTCAAGACACACAAAGCTGTGAAGTACGAAAGCCTACGTATCGTGGTATGGAGATTCTTCTTTTACCATGGTATCAAGTTTGAATGCTTCAAAATAAAGGGACCAAGCTACCCCAGTGCAAAGTGCAAGTCCTTTGCTGGGATATCCGTTTAGAGATGTCACAACCTGGTGGACTCCACATCCACATCACTTTTAGTTGTTTAACAAATGGTTAAACAACTAAAAATTAGTTCAGTTATTGACAAGAAAGTTTATTGAGTAAAACACTTTTCCTTTTATAGCAAATGTTTGAACTTGTAAAGAAAAAATGCTGCAGCTGCATTTCATATTTGGTTGAGTGAAACCAAACATGGTAAAAATGTTCTTCATCTTTTGATTTGAAACAAGTCAAACTCTATTTGCATTTGAAAGTATGGAAATAAGGCTACTCACTTCTCCAAAGAAGACAATGTTGTTATTGTGAAAACAACCATGTGGAAATGGGATGAAATTCAGGGCAAACATTCAAATTAGAAGTCATTTACTCTCACATGCCAGAGAGTTTATAAATGCCACTCTACACTGCAAAAACATTACATCTAAGTACTTGTGATCTAATTTCTACTGTAAATATCTTAGTACACTTGAAATAAGACAAAACTAACTTTCTTTTCAGCAAGACAAGAGCTTGTATTAAGTCAATAATTCCTCAATCTACCAGTGAAGTTCTAGTTCCACTGGTAGATTATTTCACTATTAAAACATTTCCCTCACTTGTATTGTACTAAGATATTTGCACTAGGAAATAGACGATAAATACTTAGTGAGATTTTATATTTTCACTGTGCACTGTGAGATCAGGCATACCAACCACAAAAGTTATAAAACCCAGTTGTTTTTGTCTAGAGAAGGCCTTCCACAACCAGAAGTCAACAAGAACATCAATAATAAGATTCAACACCTGATAGCACAACACAGAAGTGCAGCGCAACGTGTCAGTCTACAGATTACTTTAGCTTTCATAATGAGTGTTTATTGACCCAAGCAATTACTCTGAATCCACCCACTTCCTACCACAAGAACATATAATAAGACTTGTACGTTATATAAGGAGGTTTGGTGGAAAAAAACAATTATAGCAAAATCTAGACTTATTTCATGTGACTGAGGTCAAACTGTTGTGCTCACAGCCAAACAGTCTTTAAAAAGAAACTGGATGAAGAGTTGAAAGGAAATAAACAATAAAATTTAAAAAATCCAAGAAAGAAGTGGCAACAATTTATCCAGAAGTAAATATAAACAAACCTCTATTATTAAAATTATTTTTTTTTAAAAAACAAAGAAAATGTCGCATCCAAAACTCAGAATAACCAGAAAAACTAAAATTAAGTCTAATTTATGTTCAGGAGTCCAAATAAATGTTTTTTTTTTCTTCTGTCCGTTCAACAGCAAAGCAGCGGAAATTTAAAGATGCAATTCTTTGGCCAAACTGAAGGGCGGCGCTGTTCGTTTAAAGCATGTAGGCTACAGATTACTTTAGCTTTCATAATGAGCGTTTACTGCCTCAAGCAATTACTCCGAATCCACCTACTTCCTGTCACAAGAACATATAATGATAAGACCTGTACATTATATAAGGAGGCTTGGTGGAAATAAATTTGTTTCCCGTTATTTAAATCAATAAGATGAAAGAAAACATGTGGTAGCTGAAAAGATTTCTAGCAGATAGCATTAAAAACTGCCTCTTGTAGCTAGTCTCTCTAGACTGAGGAGACTTCATACTGACAGAAAGCTGAGAGACGAAGAATAAAAAACAGCTGTAAGTACTTTCAGACAAAATCAATCCTGCAGATTTTTTCAGCTTTGGGATCGTCTTTTTAGTCTAGAATTCAGACGTTTCCGTTTTCCTACATTTATTTTATGCATATTTGTCGGCCTTCTATCACCTGAAGAACATCTCCAGGATTAGAGGACTGATGTCTCAGCGAGATCTAGAGAAACTCATCCAGGCGTTTATCTTTAGCCGCATCGATTCCTGCAGCAGCATCTTCACAGGTCTTTACAACAAATCAATCCTCCAGCTGCAGCTGATCCAGATGCTGCTGCTGGCGTTCTCACTAAAACCAGGAAGATGGAGCACATAACCCCAGTTTTAAAGTCCCTCCACTGGCTCCC
>CAEGAE010088253.1:0-39202 GCA_903067095.1 Girardinus metallicus | reverse complement strand
CCGTGTTTTTTTCCCAATTGTCCCTTTCATAGAGGGCTACGGGGAACTTGCGTAATTTTAACACTGTTGTGGTCTGAGAAACCCGACCAGGGATTATTGTGGTGGTGCCCCCCCCCCCCCCCCGCCTTCCCCTCCATCTCCTGTAACTTTACACCCTGTTGTTTCCATGCCGTATGCGCCGCTTGGTGAGGTTAGACAGGTCTCTGTTTACTGACTTGAGTTAGAAGAGGACAAGTGTCCCGTAGTGTCGGAGGCGGGTGTCTGTCCCCAGCTAGAGGGAAAGCTCAGCGGTGCTTTGACTTGTCCCATCAGCTGGGTGTCTCCAGGCTTGAAAGGGAGCGGTCCATTTTAATAGTTAGATTTTTATTTATTTATTTATTTTAAACGGTACACATTCTTCATTTGGGTGTGAGGGTGGGAACTCTCCCCCAGAAGAAGATCAAATACTCTGGCGTGAACGTCATATTCCACTGCTTCAATTGTTTTCATCCATTGGGTTCACGTTTTGAGCAAAAAAAAAAAAAAAAAAAACCAACACATCAGGTCAGCCTGCAGGAAGTTAAGGCAGAGATGCAATCTTATCACAGCTCAAATTGCTTTCAGTAAGAGGTGGGATTTATGGCGTCAAAAGGAAGAATGTTAGTTGCCATCTGGAGTTGTAAAAAGCAATCAATCTAAAGTAGAAATGCACCACCGACATGATATTTCTGAATGACTTCCAGACGGAGTATTTTGCAAAACGCTGAAGTTGCTAGTTCTGTTTCCAAACCGTCCCTTCCATCAAGAACGACGGGCTGCTGACGGAGATCTAAAGAGCAGCAGCAAAAGCAAACGAGGTGGATTAGCAGCGCTTGCTCGTAACTGATTTGCGTCATATGCGGAATGTGGAAAAATCCCTGCATATGACGCATGTCGTAACCAGGCCTATCACAACAACGTACTTTACTGGATGATAAATCGTCTCGGAGATTATTGCGATAAACGATAACGTTGTTGTTATCGTTTGAGACCATTTTTAAGAAATATATCGGCAGGGCATAATGATGTAAGTTCGCTCCCTCAAACATCCATGAGCTTTAGTTTTTTAAAGAACACTTCACATTGGAATTGGAAGATATTTTAAATAGAAATAACAACAATGAGCAATAAATGACACATCACAAAACCATAAATAAAACGGACCACAAAGTCTCTCTAAACAACTATAGTCCTTCAAAACAATATTAGTCATCAGAATGGAAATTATTACACTCCTTTTAATTTATCATGCAATGAATTTATTTATTGCCTATTGCGACAGGTTTAGTCATGACAGACATGGCACTGTCATAGGACAGCCATGTCTTCAGTCAGAGGCTTCTTCAGATTCTTTGCAAACCTGACTGCTACTGGAGATCCTTCCTGTTCGCAGCCTCGTCACTCTTTGAAGATAATTTGATGATATGAGTTATGGTATTTAATTTCCCTTCGGGATAAATGAAGTATTTTTGATTTGAAGGTATTTTGGACTATCTGACCTCTGGTCAGAGAGTGTCCGGCTGAAAATTGCACGTCCAAATGTCTAAACATTTTCGTATGGTCTCTTCATAAGCAGGGTTGTGGCTCCTTATATTGGGTTTGGTCAGTAGAAGGATCCAAAGAGTGATGCCGTGTAATTCCACTCTTACATAAAGTTCGATATTATTCAAAACTCTAATCCGTTTCAAGCTGTAAATGTTTTTAAACCCAGAATATTTTTTCTCAACACATTTGACGTAATTCTGACGTGGGGGAAACGTCCCGATACGGGAATCCGAAAGGCATGTAAACAATCCCCTCTGCACTTCAAATTGTCTCCATCAGCTTTTTTTTTTTTTTTTTTTTTTGTCTCGTCTTTGCAAACAGAATTCTGGCTTGCTTAGTTACTTTTATTGTCCAGCTTGAACCAAACACGATGTGCTTGCACCACAAGCTTCCCCCTATTGTGTACACAACGTAATCTGATCGTCTGCCACCGAGATGCAGAACAAGCAAGTGAAACATTCTCCTCACTTCTTCTGGTGCCCACTTCACTTTAATCTCTGTGTAGCTGCTTGATTCGTTAGTATCATTTGCTCTAAGAGGTTCATTTTGAGTTTTTCTTTTTTTTTTTTTTTTTTTCTTCCATTAACTCCCAACTGTGCACCATGTCGAGTATTTTCTCGGCTGCTTTGACGGACTTTTAGAATGCGCATACGATACACACAGTGCATTTGGAGCTGCTCTGAGGTGTTTCATGGAGGAGCATGACCGGTCACATGAGAAGTGGCTGCTTAGCTGCTGGGCAGAGCTCATAATGAGCGACTGCACTCAAGTAGAAATTCCTCCAGTTCAGCTCGAAATTCTGCTTACATGTTCTCCTCCAGATTTAAGTTCTCCTGCATTCCAAGATCAATACATTTACAACTCTGGATTAATAACTTCTTTGCTAACCGGTGTGTGCAACAGACCGGGTCTTTGTAAAAGAATAAAAAAAAAAAATGCATTGGAGTCTCGATTTACTGTTTTACCTTTTCTAAGATAAAGAGTTTAACAAGTAATCCCTGCTATTCTGTAACGCATGAGGAGCCTGTTTATATTGTTTTAGTGGTGTGTCCTTTCCATGACTCATCTGGTCTCAAGGATGGATTAATAGTTCTGGGAAAGTCTAGGATTAAGACAGAAAAATATGTAGAAATCCTGTTCATAAGAAGAATCAGGGCTTGTCATGTGCAGCTTTCATTTGGGCTTCTGAGTCGGAAAAAGTTGCCTTGGAGTCACTGAAACCGTCCCTTTTTTTTGTTCCTCAGAAGCAAAATGCGACCCATAATCCCAGTTTGTACAAGAAGCCCTTCGTGGAGTCGTTCGAGGAGACGCCTCTGCTGGTGGCTGTGCTCACCTACATGGGCTACGGCATCCTCACCGTCTTCGGCTACCTCAGAGACTTCCTCCGCCACTGGAACATCGAGAAGTGCCACGTGGCTCGAGAGAGAGACGAGCAGAAGGTGAGGCGGCTTTTTTTGCGTGTTTGACACGTGGAAAATGTCAGATATCGTGGTGGACTCTTTGAGTAGTTTTGACAGAAATCGAAGCTTTTCCCTCCGTCTGGTTTGTGTTTTAATGATTTTGAAGGGAGAGCGTTATTTTCCAGAAGATGCTGCGAAAAGAATCTTCCTGTTAAGGAGCTACCGGCTCCTCACTGCAAAGAACTCTACATTTTTATCAAGTGCTTTTTGTCCAGTTTCTATTGCAAATGTCCCAGTGCACTTGAAATGAGGTAAAACTAACTTACAAGTAACTTTTCAGCAAGAAATAGGATCTTGTTTTGAGTCAATAATTCCTTAACGTTGATGAGAAAGTGCTAGTCATGACATTTTTCCCACATTGTAAGTTGTTCCACAGGGAGATCACTTCACTAATAGTTAGCACTTTACCAATATTAAGGAATTATTGACTTAAAACAAGCTCCTACTTTGTGCTGTAGGTTAGTTTTTTTTTTTTGTTTGTTTTTTTTTAATCTTATTTCAAGTGTATTAAGATATCTGCACTAGAAACTAGACCAAAAATACCTGATAACATTTTGTGTTTTTGCAGCGTTATCATTCTGTGTCATTGTTTTACGCCTTTCATTGCCTTCAGACCGATTTATCTTGGTCAAACTAAATATTTCCTTTCGCTCGGAACAAAGATAGCCTGTGCATACCGAGATGTCACGATAAACTTCGAAATATTTCCTCCGCTCTCCACAGGATTTCGTCCCTCTCTATCAGGACTTTGAAAACTTCTACACCAGGAACCTGTACATGCGGATCCGGGACAACTGGAACCGGCCCATCTGCAGCGTCCCCGGAGCCAAGATGGACCTCGTAGAGAGAGTGACCCCCAACTACAACTGGACGTTCGAGTAGGTTGCTGCGTTGTGTACTTCTGTGGACATTTGTTTGTTCATTTTGAGGAAAGCATGACTCAAAAATGAAAAGAAGTTCACGTTCTCTTCTACCGACTGTCATTACACATCTGTCATTACAAAGTAGATATAGTTGTGGTTTCTCCCGGCGTACAGTGGCAGTTTGTGATGATGCTGATCTAGGATCACGCCCAGTGGTGGCTTAAGTTGCACCCTGAACAGAGTGACTTCATTTGTGATTCAGGAAGTTATTTTGTGCGCAGCAGTATCTCACATGGTCTTTATCTTAAAACATAAAGACATTAGAACAGTGTTTGTTATATCTAAGTGTGGTTACAGTGACCCTGTAAATCAGCTTGGAAAGAGTTAAAAGGCGTGGCGCCGATCTAATTTTATCTGCGATCGTCTGCTAGCTCAAGAAAATGGAATGTGTCTTTATCACGTCTATGTGCTGACAACAGATAATTCTGCTGTGATATTCAAAACACCAACGTTGGTGAATATTTCAACTTTTTCAGAACAACGAAAAGTGCAGGGCATTCATCTCTCTTTACGTAGACCAACAGCTCTGTTAAAATTCTGGCTGAGTCATATGCCTTCCTGTTTATCACGTTGGTATGAGAAGTATTTCCAAGAGGGCCGGAAGCTTTTTTTGTTAGTTTTTTTTTTTTTTTTTTTTGTTAAATAAACTCTCATTGTCAGTGTAGATGAAGACAAAGGCAGGCAAAGCATAAACGGTTAATAATAAAAGCAGACGCACCAATCGCAAATGTATTCAAAGTCTGACCCAGTCTTATCTTTTATATTCTCTTTAGTAATTCTAAATAACTAAATTAGAATAAAAAAAAAAAAATAAAATACTGAACTTTCACAACAATTAAATGTTTATGGTGGAATAAACAAAACACTGATTTCTCAGAAACAACCCAAAGTTATTCAGACTTATCTGTCTAAAGAAGAAGAGATGTAGCCGAATCCTCCAGGTTATTAGACACATGTAAGGTCTTCAATTAGCATTAGCAAAAACAGCAGTCTCTTTTAATCCCCTGTAGTGCTGGTTTACTGTTAACAGCTATATTTGGGGGAAAAAAAAAAAGACAATTGGATTCTACTAACCTGTGAAACAGAGTGGCTTTGCTGTGATTTGTTCATCTTCCTGTCATTTTCTGACATCTAACTTCCTGTTTTAGGAAGCAGCCTGAATGAAAACAAACCCGTCACTGTAAAAAACATAGTTTCCTTTCCAGAAGCTTCCTACATTCTTTGTGCTTCCCTCTCGCTTGATTTTTCAAAATGCCAGTAGTGCAGAAAGCAGATGGCTAAAACCTCTTCCTGCAGTAACAACCTCCTGACTGAAGAGTGTTGTTACTGCAACCTCCAGACATTTAGGTATGGTGCGTTCACAGACTGGGTGGGTCGGGGGAGGGAAGATGACATTGTGCAGTTTCCAGCCAACTGTTTACAGTGAATGTAAAACCAATGCTCTGGTAACTGAAGCATACATTCTCCTGATTTTCTGACGCTTTATTTATTTATTTTGGCTTCAGGCACACCGGCAAGGTGGTGAAGGACGTCATCAATATGGGGTCGTACAACTACCTCGGCTTTGCTGAGAACACTGGCACTTGTGCCGATGCTGCCATCGAAGTCACACAGAAGTATGGAGTCGGAGTGGGAAGCACTCGCTGTGAGATGGGTAGGTTAACCATCCTGTAAGTTGGTCTTTGAAGGAATTTCAAAGTTAATTTAGGAAAACAAATTAATTTATGCTACATCAGTTTTTAACAAATAGCAGTCGTAAATAAAAGGAGGCAGCTAGGATTCAAATTGAACGCTCTCTTTTCTTTTTTTTTTTTTTTTTTTTTTTACAGGCAACCTGGACATCCACGAGGAGTTGGAGGAGTTGGTGGCCAGGTTCCTGGGTGTCGAGTCGTCCATGGCCTTTGGGATGGGCTTTGCTACCAACTCCATGAACATTCCTGCTCTCACTGGGAAGGTGGGGGTGGGAGAGTTTTTTGTCTCTTCCTTTGTGCTTTGTTATTTGTTCCCTGCTGAATCTTGCGTAACTCCTTCCTTTTGATCGTTCGGGCGTTCCTGTCCAGTTATTGTGACCTTCTTCCAGCAACAAGTTTCACTGTTACTGGAAAACCCGCCGCATCGTCTGCGTAAATGGTTCAGTCGCGTGTTCAAACAGGAAGGCCGCCGGCTTCCGGTCCAAGCTTTGAAAGCACTCTGAGTGCAAAGGGTTGATGACTGATGTCAGGGCCGCTTTGACTGGATTCATTGTACGCAGCGCGAGCCAACAGAATTATTTCCTGACAGAAAACAAGCGGAGAACAATTAAGAGTCGGAGAGAGGAGCAAGACGCGCACAAGTTGAAGTCACGAGGGGTTCATAAATTCTCAGCGCTGACTGTGCTTTTTTGCTACTTTACATTCATAGGAGCTCATCTTTACGGCTTAAATCTACGTTACACAACATGCTTGTTTGCTCTTTGGCTGGAGGAAGTTACGTAAACTAAATCATGTCTTTTGTTCGCCTTTGTGTTTATTTCTATGGGCTTTTCAGGTTTAGGGACACCACTAATTGAAATCCCGTAACATTCACCGTTCAAAGAAAGATAACTGTGTGGCTATTTGACTTTCTTGTTTAAGATTAAACTCAAAGCGCAAAGTAGTGATTGAACTAAGACCAGTCCGGGTTCAGACAGGTGCTTGAAATCCCTGAAAATGCTTGAGTTTCATTTGAAGGTTTTGGAAAGTGCTTGGTTTCTGTGTTCGGCCCTTAAATGTGCTTTACACTCAAACTGCGTAGATTTGTAATGAAATGCAATCTAATGTTTTAAAAGTCTAAATTTGGGAAGCTTTATTTACAGTTGAAACAGGCACATTTTTTTTTTTCTTGCTGTCTGAAGTTAAACCAGACCCAACTTTTCCTGCTTCAGGTCAGTTAGAATGAGCAAAATGATTTGTATTTGCCAAAAGCCATGTCATTTAACAAGAAATGTTGTAAGGATTTTTTTTTTTCTAACCTTCTTTTGGTATGTTGTGTTCAAAAATTTAATTTGAGCAGGTTAAGTCGTTTACCTTAGCAATAATTGTTTGGATTGTTTCAACGCGGTGATCTGCGTAATTGAAATGCAGGTTTTCTTTTTTTTTTTTTTATACTTTAAACAAAGTTATTGAAATCGTTTACTGTTAAATGATGTTTTAACAGTAATAAACAACGTCACGTAGTAGGGAATGAAACTGTTTTTTTGTCTTTTTTTTTGTGTGTGTGTGTTTTCATCTCCGAGGTGGAAAAGTGTAAAAACTCCCCTTGGAAATGCTTGAAAAGTTTTACTGCTGGAATCGCATTTGAACCCTGAACAATGTAATCACGGGGCCGAAACGTTGTTGCTCAACACCGACAACTCAAGCATACGAATCCCCGGATTAGCTGGTTTTGCAAGTGACAATAACAGATAATGTTTGCATGCGAGTGCACAAAATTAAAATCGCGCAGCAAAATGGAGGTTAACTCCTGTTTCTTGCCGTAGGGTTGTCTCATCCTGAGTGACGAGCTGAACCACGCTTCGTTGGTCCTGGGCGCTCGGCTGTCCGGCTCCACGATCCGAGTCTTCAAGCACAACAGTGAGTGACTTCTCCCACTTCTGTCTGAGATGGGGGGGGGGGAGGGGAAAAACACACGGGATGTGAGAACACCCAAAGTGTGTAAAGATGCTAAACCTGTTGATTACATCCACTCTTTCAACACCATTCAACAATTACGCAGGTGGCGAAGACAGGCGTAATGACATGGGCGTGTGTGGATCGCTGCTGATTTCGCATTGTCTCGACTTGCCCAGCTCAGTCTTCAGCCAAGTGTTTTTTGACTGATTTTCTAAAAGATGAAAGAATCTAAACGATGTTTGTTTTCCACAAGTCTGGAAAAAAAAAAATAAAAAATTCAATTTGCATTCATTTCCCCAAAGTGGACACTTTGAAGAGCTGCCACTTCCTGCTTCATGATTTATGTCGATTCATTTATTAAATAGAAAATATATTTTCTTCTCTTTTTTTTTCTGAAGTATATAGACTTCTTTTTGCATGCCTCAAGTTAAAATATCAACAATTATGCTCTTCATATTTGTCTCTTTCCTATCACTGCACATTAGGGCCACGCTGAGAAAATGTAGAAAATAATAATATTGCGAGAGTAAAATAAAAAAAATGAGAAAAAAGTCCTAATATTACCAGAATTAAATCAAAAATATTCTGGTAATAAAGTCAGAATACATCGACTTTATAATAAATTATTCTCATAATTTTATTTATTTTTTCTCAGCATAGCCCTAATACTCTGTCACACTTGCTAAGTAGAAGGCCCTGCTTTTTTTTTTTTTTTTTTTTTTTTTTAGCACATGAAATGAGAGACTGAACTATAATTGTAAAATTGCTATTATTTATTAATTGGGTATATGTTTTTTTTTTTAATCGGCGGCACCAGCGGTGGTCAGACATATGGATTGCAAATGTAATAGTTGTCCGTTTTCTTTTCTAGTCTTTAGCTGGTAACGTACCCGTCCCCCTCTCCTACTCTCCTCTGCAGACATGCAAAGCCTGGAGAAGCTGCTAAGAGATGCTATTGTTCACGGACAGCCCAGAACCCACAGACCCTGGAAGAAAATCCTGATTGTGGTGGAGGGCATTTACAGGTATGCCTACTGGGAGCACGAATGCTGGCTGAGTTTGCAACTCCGTCAGGTCAGTAATTAAGTTAGTGTGATTGAAAAAGACACTGGAGGTTTTTCTTTCCTCCGTTTCACTACCAGACAAACCATTTTCAGGCAGGTCGTGTTCTAAGTGAAGTTGCCATTAGCCTGCCTAACGCAGTAAATATCTGAAATAGTTTCTACCAAGTCCCAGTCTGAAGCAGACAGAAGCAGATTGAAGAATGTCTCTAAATATATTTGCATGCTCCAGATATCACAATGGTTCTGTCAAATGCACTGTTAGGGAAGCTGCTTTGCAATCATTTGCTTAATAAAACCCAAGGAGCAACAGAGATAAACTCACTTTAGCAAGTGTTGCTGTTTAGTTAGTAAGGAAGTTAACACTTTTGAATGCATTTTACTTCATCAGAATGGCTGCTAGGTACTAGTTTCCAACTAATCAGGACTGAAATAATGCCATACAGTTTTTGATTTAACTTTCTCTTCTTGATCCAAAAACAGCCCTCTGCCTTTGAAAAGAACATTTGTGCATTATTGAAAACGTATTGAGCAATCTTCTTCTGTCTGCGTTGAGTGTAGCATTTTGTATTGTGAATTTTTGGTCCCTAATAATAATTGTGCTTCAATCAATATTACTGGATATCTTTCAAGGTAGTGGGTCTTACCTTGAAAGAGGCGTTCAAGGTAAAATGAGGTGTTAGTGTTGTCTTTTTGTTGCGTTCATCGAATTCATTCATTTACAAAAGTTCTTTGTCTTCAGACCAAGTGATAGAAATAAGAGAAGGAAGATTTCGAAAGTAAAAGCACAGAACAGTTTGGACGAGGAACTGAAAGAAAGCTCGACTGTAAATCAATTCAGAAGTCTTTATAAGAGAAAACATAATAAAGTCTTACACAATTTTGAGTTAATAATGAGGAGAATCATATATTTTGAAACTTTTAGTGATAATTCAACGTGTAGAGCTGTAAAAATTCATTCTGTAATCACTGAGAAAGGGACCAGATGTTTTGTCACCTTCCTGTTCCCTCTTCACGCGTGTATAGTAAGGGGCTGGTGGTGAAATTGAAACTGAGTGAATAAACTGACTGACTTAGATTTCTTTAAACCTCAAAGCATGGAGGGGTCCATCGTCCGCCTGCCTGAGGTCATCGCCCTGAAGAAGCGCTACAAGGCGTACCTGTACCTGGACGAGGCCCACAGCATCGGCGCTCTCGGCCCAAACGGCAAAGGAGTGGTGGACTACTTCGGCCTGGATCCCAAGGACGTTGACATCATGATGGGAACGTTCACAAAGAGCTTCGGGGCTGCTGGTGGATACATTGGAGGCAAAAAGGTCAGCAGCGAAACCTCTGGAGGGATAACGGGTAAAACCCGTAAAAACGTAGAAGTTGTGATTCAAATAGTTTTGAGTGCTTAATCATCCTCAGCAGATTGGGCAAGTTTCCTGTCTTTACTGCGTCATGTGGTGTCGGTCAACACCGACTGTTGCCAAAAAAAAAAAGTACATCGGAAATCCAGCATTTTGTTTTTTGAAATGTTGAGCTCGGTTCATCCAGTTGTTTTCTTTTTACCCACTCTAGAATAAAAGGCGTAGTAGATTTTGTTGTTTCAAAGCACTTTCAGAGCTCCTAAGGTCGTTAAAAGTCTGTAGAAGCACAATTTGCTACTTTCATGTATTTCTGTAAAACTAATTTGACTGATTCCTCTGTCAGGAGCTGATCGACTACCTGCGCATCCACTCTCACAGTGCTGTGTACGCCACCTCCATGCCCCCTCCTGTGGCCCAGCAGATAATCACCTCCATGAAGATCATTATGGGAGAGGATGAAACAACTCTGGGTACGTACCAAAGAAAGCTCTAGTAGGAAAAAGTCATCAAATTAAACCAATATATCACCGCGCATTGAGATTCTTGCTTTCTTTTGATTAGAAATATGCAACCTTCATATTTGGTTTCCATTTTTTGGTGTAAAAAAAAAAAAACAACTGGCTGCAAGTGTTTGGTTCGACCACAAGATGGCGGTAAGCCCGTACTTTACATTGCGACACTGCACCAGAGAAACGGTCCTCAGGCCAAAGATTGTTCCTCTCAGTTCCCATGAGCCCTGCCAAACTCACCAGCACATAAAAAGTAGCTGGACTGCTTTATTACAAATGAGGACATCTGTGATGTACTTCTAAACACTGCATTAGCAAAGTCTAATTAAATTCAAAGCTCTTTTAAACTCGTCGGCTTTTGAAGGACGCTGTTATTAGAAGATTCCTTTCAGTAAAAATGACATCTTTTTTTCATAAGTTCACCCTTTTTTTTTTTTTTTTTCATCTTAAACCCTCCCCTTGTTTCTTTGTTCAGCTTTGGGCCAGACTAATGGAAAGTCCTCTACCTATTCCCTTTTATCACTTTCACATGTGTGCTCCGTTATTTTTTAGTTTTTTTTTTTTTTGTTGCTTTCACACTGTGGGCGCAAAGCAGCATGGTGCCTCAGGACCGGAGGCCTCTGCAGACCCGACTCTGCTGGACTCTCCTACACACACAAATAAACGACAAAGTCTTGTTATTCTTTCTGGGGTGGCACCTCCTTTGCTTTTTACGAAGCTTGATTGATTCAAACACCCCCGCTCCCTCCATCCCTCAACCCGTCCAAACGCTGATCTAAGATCAGGTTACGCTACTTTCAAGTCTCCCAGTTGATAGGTACAAGAATAACAACTCCCGCTGCAACCTTTGTAGTGTGCTCTTTCTAGTGTGTCTTCTTTTGTGATTTTTTTTTTTTTCAAGAAGAGAAGGCCTGACCTTGCGGCGAGGATATTAGCTTGACAAGTCCCCCCCCCCCCCACCTCCCTGTGGAAAGAGCACCAGTGACAGTATGATTAGTTGCAGCTCAGTCACTGTTTGCAATTCAAACCCTTTGAAGTTTCAGATGCTGACGCAGAGTCAAAGTGACAGTCGGAGCTGCCTGTTAAAGGCCTGTTGGTCTCCACATGTCGCACACAAAAAGGACACCAGACGCATGCCTGAATCGAAACGGACGCTTTAATCAAATGTGAACGATAGGGGCAGGGAAAGCGACGCGCTCCCGTCCGTGTTCCCCACCACCGCCCCCCACCCTCCACTCCCGAACAGGACGGCTAAGGCGTGTGAACGCCAGCTTTCTGTTTTTGGCTAGCGGCTCACTCTGGGCCAGGAATACCTGTGGATTTCTTCACAATGGAAAATATGTGCGGGTAAATATAAAGCCAGAGTTTGTTGTGTCTCAGGTTGCTTTGAAGCTCCGCTGTTTCTGTTCTGGCTTTTTGAGCGCGGCCCCGGCAGATGTGTGTTGCTGTTGGCACTTTGGGGCACATGGCTATTTGTTTGGTTGGGATGCAGTTGTGTGAATCCACAGCGTGACATGGCATCGGCCAGTATCTGTTTAGTTTCACCTTGTTGACTATGAAGCAAAATAATTTTGTTTTGTGTGTTCAACACTTTTTCCCCTCTTCTCCCCAGTAACAGATAACGGTCAGGGTGAAGGTTTTATCTTTATCCGTTGAATTGACCTCTTACATGAAAGAGTTCGGATTTCGTTTTTCAAGTTGTGTCAAATGTAAGGATGTCTTCATGAATAAAAGTTGGATAAAAAAAATAACTTTTCACTACATCGTGCCGTCTTAAAAAACATCAAAAACAAGAGCAAAATACGTACACTCTGATCGGCCATCGTGTCACTACTTTACTTTCCACTCCGAGGCCTTCCGCTTTTTTTTTTTTCTTCTTTTTTTTTTCACACAACTTGAAATACATTCAAACAGATTAATGTGTCTGTTGAGTGCGGAAAAAGTGCAAAAGCCTTCTTACAGCCAGCTGGCAAGTAGTACAAAGCATCAGGTTGGGGAGGGGAAGCGATTCAGTAGTCGTTGCTTTAAAAGTCGTAAAACAGTCTGATCACTTTGGACCTTTTTTGTTTGTTTGTTTGTTTTCTGCTATTTCTCTAAGAACAATTCAAACCACAGGAACAGTATGATGCAAAATGGTTTTGAAACCATAACCCTGGAGTACTTTGATAATAACGATAACCGGCCCATGCTTACTTTAAATTAGCAGAACTGTTAGAGACACGTTTTATAAAGTTACAACTCATTTTTCAAAGCTGTTCGTTGGCAGTATTTGTCTTTTGTTTGCCAGCTACTTGTGCGTTTTGAGGCAATTTTTATTTTTGAAATTTTCTGCAATCATATAAAGAAACAAGAACCATACAATTCACAAATATAAAATATTCATTCAATTTTGATCTACACATACACTTTGTGAATAAACTACTATAAGTTGATAGTTTTCATATTCATGTCGTCACATTGAGTCTCTTGTCTTAACGTTTTCTAGGCGCTGATCGCCTCAGGCAGCTTTCGGAGAACACCAACTACTTCCGCAGGAGACTCCGCGAAATGGGCTTCATCATCTACGGCAACGACGACTCGCCCGTCGTGCCGCTGATGCTCTACATGCCGGCCAAAATCGGGTAAGCGTCGCCGGTTTCGAGTCCCCGTCCGATCCGTCGGTTCAGTTTTAACGCAAAGAGCTCGGGTTGCCTTCGTGTTTCAGGGCTTTCGGCCGAGAGATGTTGAAGAGGAACATCGGCACCGTGGTCGTCGGCTTCCCGGCCACGCCCATCATCGAGT
Source organism: Girardinus metallicus (assembly GCA_903067095.1). NCBI lineage: Eukaryota > Metazoa > Chordata > Actinopteri > Cyprinodontiformes > Poeciliidae > Girardinus > Girardinus metallicus. Next base: position 25,924 of record CAEGAE010088253.1, on the reverse strand, counting down.
CGAGAGCGCGCTTCTGTGTTTCAGCCGCTCACACCAGAGAAATGCTCGATACCGTAAGTCGATCGCAAGCTGCTGCCCAGCGGTGACGTTAGTTGAAATGGTGGAGCTGTAGGCGGGTTTTGAAGTTGTATTCTAGTCCAGTTTCCAAAAGAAAAATAAATAAAATTAGAAGGAGGAGGATGACGATAAAAGCTTGTTCTGATTCTGGCCCGATCAAAAAATAGGGCCTGTCTTAATTCGTCAAGTCAGGAAAACTTGTTTAGGGAGGATTCTCTAAACTTTCTAAGTTTGCCTTTTATGCCAAATAAAATAAAGAGCACCTCACTGTGGAATTTGTCAACTGCTTTTCTTGACTTTCTCTAAATTCCTTACCATGATTTGTGGTTCCTTGAGTTGCTTTCTCGCTGGAATACCCATCCTTTTTCTTTTTTTTATATATATTTATATATATTCTGTAATGCACCTCAAACATTATTTAAAGCACCTGCAAGGCCAAACCGCCTTTAAATATTACTGCTAGTTGCGTAGCTTTAAGATATTTAATTTTCATTGAGGCTTTGCTCCACTTCTCCAAAGACGCTTTATTCATCCGTCAGAGGAGCACATGATCAGCGGCGTTTGTAAATCGTCCATTTAACGGGTATCGGCCTGCTTTTGTGAGGCACACCGAGGAGCCGCTTTTTCCGTCTTCGGAAAAGCCAGCCCCCTCTCTGTTTCCCTGTCTCTGTTCCTCAAAGCATGGAATCAGGAAAAAAAAAAAAAAAAAAAAAGGTCAGGAGGAAGGTAAATTGTTTCCAGGTGCCCTGCAGTATGTTGCAATACTGATAGGGTCTCTGGTGGAAAGGGGTGGTGATGAGGGGGGGGGGGGGAGTTTTTTATTTTTTTTTGTTCAATGCTGTTTTTGTTTTGTTTTTTTTTGTTTTTACACTGAGCCTTCTGTTCACCTTTCACCTCCACTTTCCCACTCTGACATGTCTAAACATCCCCACCTCCATTTGACTGTTACAAATAAAGTCTCTTTGAATTCTTATTAATATCAATTTCCTATTTCCTGTTTTTTTTTGTGTGTGTGTGTGTGTGTTCGTTTTGTTTTGTTTTTAAGGCTCTGGAGGCCATTAGTGAAGTGGGCGACCTGCTGCAGCTGAAGTACTCCAGACGGGAACAACCTCTTCCCGCTCTGGGATGGATGTCTGAAGAGAGCCTCCTTCAGGACTGAACCAGCTCCATCTTTTATTTCCTCCTTTCTAACCTCTCTGCGCAACACACGTCCCGTTAGATTAGCTTACCTGATAACAAACACTTGGAGCCAGTCTCACCCACTCAGCTGCTCCGTATCGGCGAGAAGCAAACCTGTGACCTGCGACCTGTTCGCCCGTCTCGTCGCGAAGCGTTTCTGGAGCATTGCTCGCTTCCTCTCACGTCATGTCTTAAATTTTGCGTGCACAGTGAAAAAAAAAAAAATATATATATATATATATATATAAATGTTTTATTTGTGCAATAGAAAAAGTGAAAAGATTTCAAGAAGCTTAAAACAAAGTGTTGAAGAGAAGAGATCTGATCGTAGCCTTTTTGTACGGGACAAATCTGATGCGTGTAAATATTATTTATCGCAAAGGCGCGTTATTTCACACACACACACGCACACGGACGGTTCCTGGTGTGTATTGATCCGACCCTTCTACTTGAATCTGCTTATAGAATATCGGATTTTCTTTTTTTTTTATTGTTTTGTTTGTTCTCCCCAGCCAAAGGTTGTTGCATATGTATAGATATATTTTCTACATTTCTCTTGAAATGCAAGGCAGATGTTTCCAAAAGAAAAACTCAGAATTGGGGGAGGGGGGGGACAAAAAATTCCCAAGAGCAAGACTGACAAAATATTTTTTTACCGCTTATTTTCTATTAATAGTCCTGCGGCCTAATTTACTGTTTACACCTGCACTCAAACACTTGAGCCAAGTGTCTTTAACATTTCTTTGAGGTAGATGGCCTCCATGTATATATATATATATTTTTCCCCCTCCATTCTGCTCACTAAAGTGCTTCTATGTGAATATCCGAGCATGACGACACGCTGCAACTTCGATCTGTATGCATGACGATGCTGCTTCCAAACTCATCCGATATGTACAGAACAGTTTTTATTTATTGAAGAAAGGCATCTTATTCATTTGCTATCTGTTTTTGAAAGGCAGCTCTAAAACATGCTACGGTTGAGAGTATATATTTGAATCAATTACACACCTTAACATCCGCACTGGTACCACTGACAGGCGCTCTAAATGCCGAATGACGTTGGTAGGAAAGTTCAATGTATATCTACATAAATATGTACTCTGAATGTTCTTTATTTATTGTTTTTTTTTTTTTTTTCACCATAATTTTTACATTTTGTGATCATCCACTGAAACAGCATTCCATAATCATTTTTGCTTTCAGTGTGTAGCTGTAATTTTGATCTGTTTTTAATTTTTTTTGGTTAAACAGTCTGCTGTCCGGTTTCAATGTGAGTCATTTTTGTTCCGTCACTACTGATGTCAGCTCAAGGTGGTGGTTGTTGGTCAGAAAGTTGTCTGTTGTCTGCCAATGTGTTCTTTTATGCTGATAAAAACAAAACAAATCAAAAAACGTCCAACGGCTTTGTTTTCTCTTTGTTTTTTTCGTCCTCTATCCATCGTACACTACAGTGGCGTATTTGTCCGATGCATTTCACCTCATCCTTTAATAATTTGAACAATAATTTTTTTTGGGGGGGGGTGAAGTTTGTAAAATGTGGAAAACATGATTATAAGTGCATAAAAAAGTGCTCTGACAAAGGAGTTTCTTCCCAGGAGAAGTTTCTCGTCGAGCGGACCGTTGGGAGTTTGCAGTTGCGCCTTCGTTGCAAATTAGGTTTATCGTTGAAAGAAAAGCTCAAATTGGTCAGGTGCTTGGAATAAACGGCAGAAACTGTTTGGAAAAACCTAATATTACGAGAACTTCGTCAACATTCAACGCTATATAAGGGCAAACATTTGCAAATTGGGAGTAGTCTAACTCAACGGCTTCATTTAGTTGCATCGGGTCGATATACAACGCCTCAAATACCTTTTGCAGTAGCGTTTTTTTTTTTGAGACTTCAGTAGTTTATGAAATGTAAAATTCATAAACTACTGAATTTTATGAATTTAGTAGTTTCATAAAATTACTGAATTTTATGAAAATTCAGTAATTTTCATAAAATTCAGTAATGTGGAGAAGTCACTCAATATTAGTTGTGAGCTCTTTAAATAGATTTTTTTTTTCCACTTTATTATTGCAAACAGCTGCTAGTTTGTTCGTTTTATCAATAAACCTAATTTGCATCTGGTGCTGGAACTTGTTTAGTTTTTCCTCCCTACTTTCCACATACGAATCTGTGCATTTAGTCTTTAACGAATATGTTCAAAGTCTGGGTTTTGGGAACAAAATAATGTGATCTTTACTTCCCAAACCGAACCGTTTAGACCACAGGAAACTGATCAGCCACTTCTGTCTTTGGAACTGTATGCTGGTTGACGGATCTGTAAAGCCATGATGTTTCTGAACCATGCTGCTAGAAAACTGTGCCACGAAAATTAAATCAGTTTTGAAGTTGAATCCTTTTCTGACTAGTTTTGTTTTACTTACTGAGATAAATCAGGACTGGAACTTTTAGAGCTAAAATTACAAAGGACAAGTCACTAGCTTTACTCACTAAACTTTTGATGGTTTTAATGCTTTAGGGAGCAACAATTTAAAATAATAATGTTTAAAATCGACTTCAGCTACAAAAAACACAATAGACGGATATCACTGTCATTATTCGAAAAACAAACCCAAAGTGGAAAAGCTGATTTATTTACATGATGCCAACCGGGAATGTCATCATCGACGATACTCAGGACGCAATTACGGATTCTCATCAATCTGGGAAAGAATACAAGACCATTTCCAGACAACCAAATGTCTTTTACACCTCAATCAACGGACTTGTCTCGGTTTCCCAATTGGATTTCGATCTGGACTTTGACTAAGTCATTCTAACACATGGCTATGCTTTGATCTGAACCATTACATTATACCGGGATTGCTTTCCTGATGGAAGGCAGACTTCTACGCCCGTCTAATCTTCTTAAGCCTCTAACAGGTTTTCTTTCAAGTTTGTAGCTTGTTTTGAGCTCCATCCATCAGCTCAACTCAGTTTTTCCCCATTCCTCCATGTTTCACTCGGTAAGTTCAAGGTCTTCGTGCCATTCCTTAACAAGGTCTGATTTGTGGACTGATCGACTTATTGTTGTGGTTTTCTCGTTTGTCGGTGCTGGGTGTGCTTGCGTCCTCTCTCCAGAACCTCCAGGTCTAGGCGCCGGGGACAGTGGGTGTGTCTGAGTGCTGCCGTCACGCCTGACTGCTATCAACTAATCCACATCTGAGTTAAAAGCGTCTCAAGATAATTCCTTGCCTGGTGGTCAGCCACTGATGGTAGAAGTCAACCAAAGCTTTGACCTCCATTGAGATTTTTTAGTGAAAACTCATTGTTCTCGGCATTCATGTTTGTCTTTTGCAGTCCTCCAACTTGGACACTTACCTGACCAAGCTCTTTGAGTGGCTTCCTCCTCTGATTCCATCTCTCACCCTCTTCTAGAGCGTACACTTGTCTCCAGACACAGCCGAAATGCTCCACTCGTGAAAGTAAATCTGTCCGGCTTCTCCCTTGCACTCACACAACAATTCTGAGTGCTGCTCTGCCAGCAGGAAACATAAAAATAAATAAATCGTTCCCCTCAACTCCTCCGCCTGCCTGCTCTCCAACAGACCACCTGCAATTCCAGGAATCCTCACCTTCTGGATCACACCCAGCGACACATCTCCAAGTCGGGCTGATCCGTTCCCCCTCAGAACAACATTCCCAGCACCCCAAACCCACTTACTTCTGTTGTAAATAGACTTCTGAAACTAAACTGGATCTCAATATGTAGACTTGTCCAATTCTCTCACCTGAACTCTGGATTTCTGCAAGTCTTTCAGATGATCAAAGCTTTAAATACGTTTTGGAAAATAACTCTGCTTTAAGCACTTAAACTAATTCATCCCTGATCAGCCAGCTTGTGTTCCTTGGTCATAACTAGGGATGTTCGATATATCAGAATTAGCATCAGTATTGGCCGATACTAGTCGTTTTTTTTACATATCGGTATAGGCCCAAAAAATAAAACTGGGCCAAACTAGTCTGTTTCTGGTATAAAAAAAAAATAAAAATAAAAATAAAAAATTCCAAAGGTGTCAAAACAGTAAAGAAATATATATGATATGGGTAGATATAGTTTACCAGAAATAATAGCAATATTAATATCATATATTGATATACACCCGAATTTTCATATCGATGCATCCTTACTCATAACGATGTTGTTTAAATGACATTTATTGATTAGGTAACTTTTGAATGCGATTGGTTACACCGTATTTTATTTAGAGCAGATATTTCATTCAGGGTAAAGTGAATGAATGAAAAAACAAAAACAAATGTACACCACATGTGGGGGAAAAAAAAAACCGTAAATCAATATACTTCACTATTTTGAGATTTTGTGGCGTCACATAGAAAACTAGTAAAGCAGATTGAAGTTTATGGTAAAGCGACTTGCTATGAAAAGTTGGGTTTATAATGCTATGCAACTGACTTTGCCTGCCCTCAGTCAGTTTTACTGAACAAACTGTTGCCTTCACCTTGTCAAGCTCCTCAGTGGCCCCACTGCACCCTCTCCACAGCTGTGAGCAATCCCACCCCCAACTCCCACAGCGTGAAACCTCTTAATGCGTGCGTAAAAGAGGCAAGTTTGCCTAAACCGTTTGGCTGGGCGGGACGCGCGCACAAACACGTCGTATAAAACCGTTGGATGAACCTTGGCTTGATAATGGATTAACGAATCAAACAGACAACCAGCGAGAGCAACCCTGAACGCCCAGATGTGAATGTATTGGAGGAGAACACCCATCCACCCACTGACGAGGAGTGAGTCACAGTTTAAAGCAGCTGAATAAGCGTGCGCCGGTGCGGACGGGGAGATTCAGCGTGGGGTATTGCACTCTTTTTGTTCCCCCCGGGTACTTAAAGCCCGCCGCCGCAGCGGCTTTTATGGGGAAGAGAAGCGTGGAGCTCGCGACGCCGAACGGACCCACAGCTGCTGCGCGAGCCTCTGTTGTATCCGACATGGACAGTGCGCGGGATGCCGTCGCACGCTGCTGGTGCGCATCTTTATAAAGAGCGACGGTTCAACCGGCGAGACTTCACATCTCCGTCTGTTCTGAGCTAAAGTCAGAGCCAAGCGGTGGACGCGAGCTTGACGACGAGCGTGTCTCCCGAGTCAGCCAGCCGCCTCACCGAGAACAAACCAGAGAAAAGTACTTTTAAAGGAACTTCAAAGGGAACACCGCCGCAGAGAAGATGCGTGGAGAGGTCGCGAGGAGATTTCAGATGCTGCTCGCGCTCTGCTCGATTCTTCTCGTCAGTTTGGGAACGGGCTTTCCAACAAAACGCAAGAGTTTTACCCATAAAGTAAGACACTTTTAGTTAAGCCTACAATTCTGTTGCTAAGAACGTTACACAACAAAAAATGGTTTATCTTAATCAAATGTTCACTTAATTAATGCATTTTTTGGGTTTTATATCAGCTTCGTGGTCATTTTTATTAGCAGATAACTTCTTTTAAATGAAATAACTATGAGATAGATGGGTTGAAGAAAGTTAAAGTGATTCTGTTATTCCAGAGCCGGCCCAAAATTATATAGGGCCTTAGACGGAAGTGAAGTTTGATACCATCCCAACAGGATTGGGTGATATGGACTTCGGTTTTCTTGTAATATTATGTGGTATTTATTGTGATGATGTTAAATGTGACGCTAGAAGTTATTTAAAATCCTTATCTTTTGGCAAAAATATCTGCAACTTCATTGTCAGAGCCCCATAAATGCAAACAGTACTGTACTACCTTTAAAATGATTTGTGTAGTTGATATTGTAGCAGCTCAAAATAAGAGCATTCTTCACCATTTCTAGGATACTAATATTTATTCATGCTCTCATGAAACTAAGGCAGTGGAAAGTGGGGAGATTCAAACAATCACAACCACATCTCAGGCTTCATTGTTAATAATAAAAAAAATATATATCATTAACTTTTCATCGTCATAATTAATCCCATGTAATTAACCACTTATTGCCTCGTCCTACTTTCCAATGCTCTACCAGTATTGCCTTTACATATGTTTGAAAGATTGTCACAAAAGAATTTTTCGTTTCATTTCGAATGATACCAAAATCGTAAGTTATGTTAAAAATAATAAAGTTTCACCAGTTTTGTATCTAAAATTTGGCAATTTGGGGACATTTCATGATTGACTTTATATTAAAACATAAAATTTGGCACAGTTTTCGATATTCTTCTTAGATATTTCCGTGGTACTTGTGAAGAAAGTCGTCCTGTTATGTGTAACAGTTACAACAACATTGGCTTTGGGTAAATTTGACCCATATATAATTTTTTTTCCTCACGTATCTGACTTTTCATGGCTGTCTGAATGGCCCCTTTCCGATCTTTTCACCCCAAAAAACCCCCGTTTTGTCCCACTTCCATACTAACTAGTGTAAATATTTAACAGATTTCAAAGCATCTGTAGTCAGAATAGTCATATTGCATCGACAATGAAGCGTCCACCACTACTACTACAACTTTTAGACATTTTGACACGGATATAAATTTGAAAAGCATATACCTAACCGCACAAGTTGAGTTTTGGTTTTAAAATGAACTAGCAAGCGAACTGATTAGAGATCCTCCAAATGTAAAAAAAAAAAAGAAAAAAATGGACGTTGAAGCCTGGAAATGTCGCTAACAGGAAGTAAATAAATAAACGAGTATAATTCTGCACGGAGTTTGCATGTTCCCCCTGTGCATGCGTGGGTTCTCTCTGGGTTCTCCGGCTTCCTCCCACAGTCCAAAAACATGACTGTCAGGTTAATTGGTCTCTCTAAATTCTCCCTAGGTGTGTGTGTGTGTGTGCATGGTTGTGTGTCCTGTCTGTCTCTGTTGCCCTGCGACAGACTGACGACCTGTCCAGGGTGACCCCACCTCTCGCCCAGAACGTTAGCTGGAGATAGGCACCAGCAGCCCTCCGGACCCCAATAGGGACAAGAATGTACAGAAAATGGATGGAAGGATAATTCTGGGTGTGTTTTGTTTTTAGAGAAATTCACGGTCTTGACTTGTAGCACTCCAGACTTTTCATGTGTGTGGCTGATGAATCACTTCAGTGATCATTTCCGTGCCCTTGCGGGCCCTCTGCTGGCGAGGGGGCCAAAGTGATCTGTTTAGTTTGGCTACGCCTGGGGCCAGCTCTGTATTATTGCAACAAAAAAAATCTAATCTTAAATGTGTTTCCAATAATAATGCTGAATGAGTACTACACACAACTTACTCCTCTTTGAAATGTTAATCTTTTCCCAATCACTCCAGTAGGATTTGTGTGCAATATAAAAACAACAGCTTTCTCGCGGAATATATGGCATAAGCTTGACATGCACAGTTAAAGCGCTGTAATTTATACTCTGGTAATTGATTACATTAATCTATCATGATTTAGTTTTGCAAAAATAATTAGCTGATTTCCACCTTTCGACTCAGATCACGTTGCTCTGTTTTTCCTCCAACTCTCTTTCCATGTATAGTAACGTTTGTCATGACCGGGCACACACCCTGCCATCATAAATCCAAACTCGGTGCGTAGCTCGGTACGCCGCGCTGTGTGTGTGGCGTGTCTATCTAAGGGGAATGTTTGTGTTATGCGCAGACATATTTGGAAATCGAAGTCTGTTAGTGGATGTGTGTGCGTGCGTGTGTCAGGGTTCTGTTTTTGTCTTTGAACTCTCCGTCTTGTGTGGCCTCCCATTGATGCCCTGTTGGGACTTTCTTTCTCATCATCTGTCTGATTGATGTAAAAGCACAAAGGGGCAGAGAGAAAACAGAAGGAAGGAAAAGAAGGGAGTCATTAGAGTAAGAAAAAAATCCCTGCAGAGTGTGTGACGGTTCATTTCTATCCGCAGCAGTTTGTGGAAGATGACTCCCTACCTGTGCTTGTGACCCGCAGGGTGTAGCAGGCTAAGACAGAGGGGAAGGAGAAGGTGGAGGCTAAGATCGGTAGAGTAACTAGATGCTTTTGTAACCTGAATAAGGCAGGCCTTCAGCATCTCCCTTACTGAGGCTCAGGTCAAGTGTCATTCGTCTGACTGTTTACGTTGGCTCTTTTTTTTGTGTGTTAATGTGGAATTTCCTGTTTTTGGGTTTTGCCCCCATCTCTCTTCAAAGTGGAGAAAGAGGAGGGTTGTGTCGGAGTGGCCTGTTTTCCCCAAATATCAGGACCTGTTTGCTCTGTTCACTCTCTGCCGTCCTTTGCCCCCCCCCCTCTCCAAAGCTCCACGACCTCACCCCAGTTCCTCTGAGCATGCATTCGCTGTCCTGTTTCTATTTGAAAAAGATGCCGATCAAAGAGCATCCATAGTTTATTGTTCTTCTGTAATGGTTTGGAAACAGCCAAGTGCAGGGGCCTTTGATTTCTGGGCGCACATAAATCAGGCCTGCCACTCTGCGTGCCTTCCCAGACTCCCCGCCAATCCTACCGGATCTCATCCCTAGCCCTTTACTTCGGTCCCCCCTCCCCAAGTTGGCTTCGCCTTCCAACCTCCTCTTCCCTAACCCGAATGTGTGTCATCATCAGCAGTAGCCCTAATTGGACGTAATCTTTTAAATCGCTTTCAAGTGGCGCTCTCTGCTTATCTTCAAGAGAGACTGCAGTCTCCAGGTCAGGACTGGTGTACCCCTATGCATTTTGTGCAGTCTCCCTGTTAAACACGCCGCATGCCATCAGCCACGGGGCCTTTGATCAGGGGAGCCCCACTACCAAGTAAGGAGGAGAGGAGGAGAGCAGGATCAGAGAGAACAAGGGGGAGTAAGAAAGAAGGAGGAGAGTGATATACAGGGCGAAGGAATACAAGATCCAGATGTGAAACAAGACGAGATGAGGAGGGTGTGAAAGTATGTGGCCTCTTTCATGGCTCTGGACTTCAAGCTTTTTGTGTTTTCATGGTTTTGTTAGATATATGTGAGTCTTAGGTGAGAACGGTCTGATCCGATATAACAGATATAGCATTGTTGGACAATATTACAGTGTTGGAACATGATTCTTTGTAGGTTTTTGAATAATTCCTGAACATTGGATTGACATCTTCTTTATGGTTATTTTAGGTGCAAAACCTGTTGTCTTTGTTCAGCCCAGAAATAAAATGAATATACTCAAAAGTAAAGCTGTATTGATCAAAGATATATAACTAATATTTGTAGTGATTTCAGCCAATTTCAAACTATAATTCTCAGTTTTCGTGTCCTATGTCTGAGAGAGTAGTGATCTAAAAGCTGGATTTTATTCATTTAAAACAATAGTGGACATTGCCAACTGCCTTTAGCATCTTATGTTAGGTATTAGCATCATTAGCAATATTAACTGTGAACAAGAATCTCTGTGTGTATTATCCAGAGAACATAGACCCTTAAATCTGAGATTTCCAAAAGACAGAGCTTGGCTCTACTCTGTTCAGAAACCAGCTCAGGGTCAATTTGCTGCTCTGCCGATTCAACGAAACGTCTATAAGGAGCGTATGAATTGATGCTCTGTTTAAGACAGCTCCTCTTTGTACCTGAAAAAGTCGGGTACAACACAACCAACTGCCAGACCAACCTAAATAAACACACAAATTGCCTCTGCATATCCTTTAAAAAAATGACTTTTGGGCCTCCTTTCACCTTATTTTGAACACATTTAACTGAAAATGGATAACTTTCAGGATACCTCCCTCTGTAACAACTTCCACTATGCAGGATGTGGTTAGTGTGATCTAACTGAGCTTAAATACTGAGTAGAAAAATGTCTTTTTTTGTTGTTATGTTTGTTTATTTGTTATAGGCCTGGCGGCCCGCCACGCCTTACGAGCCCCACCGCCAGGCTATGTTTTTAGGAAAATAATAATAATAAATAAAAAAACACTTTTTTTTTCAGCCGGATTGCAAGCGTCTCTGTTGCTCTGGTCATTTCACTGGCGGAACAGATTTATTTCTAAAAGATATGTTTATAGAAGATAGGTTTATAGTTTATGCATTTAAAGCCGGACCAATCACACCGCTGGCGCCACTGCGCGTTGCCTAACGCGCTGCAGCAGCTGGATGTCTTAAGTTTACCTCAGCGCGGATCGCACGCGCCTCCTTTCACTCAAACTGGACACAGGCTGACCTGTATGGATATTTACATCAGCCCCCGGTGAGGAATTATGATTCTTTCCAGAGTTTTTGATCAAGGTAGTAGTGAGAATGATTTATATTTGTGGACAAAGAATTTTGTGCGGCTTTTCCATCTCAACACGCTGCCCAGCGTCCGGCTCTGTCTGCGCTGATGAAGTTTATGTCTGTGGTCCCGGTTGGCCGGAGCGTTAGTCATCATGCAGGTTCAGCCCGGTGAGGAGCTTTCGCGCTCGCCTCGCTGTCACGCATCACGCTGGTCTTAATAATTGCAGTTTACTAATTTGTATTTGTGGGCAAACAGAGCTCAAACTCAAAGATTAAACTCACAGCATCAGATTGTTGCTATGGTAACAAAATAATTTAACTATGAATGTTATGTCAGCTTTATGGAGCTGTTGACTTAATTTGAATTAAACAAAAGTGCAAATAATTAATATTTATTTTAATTGTGTTGTTTGATTTGTTGTTTTGGGGGCTAGTTGTGTATTTAAATATCGTTTCACTGGTGATGTCTTCCCGTAACATATAATTTACCCAGTAATATTTTTACTTTTCCTGTCTACTTAACATCTTTTAATACAAAAACACGGTGGACCACCGGTGGACCGCCTCGGCGTCCCGGCCACCGGGCTAAGCAAGTTTTCTGCGGGAAACCCTGGACATGCAAACAAAAGTTGTCCATTTTAAGTCACCAGCCAAAGATTTCAGTGAATCTCTGACGAAACTACCCAAGTCTCAACTCAGCCTGTTTGATCAACTCAAACAACTTTTCACGCACATTTAGATATTTATACATCTATCTTATCAACCATATGTTTCATGTTTAAAGCAGTGACGTCCTTTCGTTGTCTTTCAGCTAATTTCCATTTGTGGTGGGGGTATAATATTTTACAATTTGGTCAAAAACGTCAGAATAAAATTAAATATCTCAAACCTAAACATAATACCAAGCCACTTCATATCACACTACATTCAAATGCTTCTTTTCCCATGAGTTTTAGTTAGAAACACGCATAACTAATTGCAATAGTTACATGTTTTGCAAAATATTGATGTGAATCTTCATCCTAAAACATGTCACAATGTATTGCTAAAGGATTAAGATTTTGTTTTGCATCATTTATATTAGTTTAATTAGTTTGTATTAGTTTAATTAGTCTACTTTTGCTAGACGTTGAGTTTTTCACTTTTAATTTATTGGACTATGAATTGTGCTTGCTTGAAATAATCTCTGGGCTTGAAAGGAAAAACGATCCCTAATATCTATCCTGTTTGTCACCATTACTTTAAGTCTATTTGAGGAACAAGGCTGAGTTCATCACTTATCATGTCTGGGCTGAGTTATCTTCTTTGCACGCTTCATGTGTCTGCACTCTCGAACAGTGGCACGAGATCTTTATGGGACAATCGCAGGCATTGAAAAGTACACCGTCTTCTGGAGGCCGGAACTACAAATCATCAACTCACTGTTCATGAGTTCAGACAATTCTCCTCCTCTTCAGCCTTTCAGCTGCCCCGTTTTACTGGGCATGACCGCAAGCTGGCTCATCTCCAGCCGTATACAAGGACCAGCGCAGCATACGACACATGAAAGACGAGAATCGGACCGACGGAAACGAGATGCGGGTGCACGTTTTCACCGTTCGCCGTCACTCTTTCTGTTAATTCCTTTTCTGTGGCTGTTAAGACCCTTCAAGGTCACATACGGTGGGGGAATAAAAACAGCAGCAGGTTCAGACACCCTCGCATCAGCCCAGGAGTCCCACGCCTCCCAGGGCCTCTAATTAAAGCTAAAAACGGATCTCGCCGGCACAGGACCCCCTTTGTCCACAGCCTGGATGCCATGACTGTTGTGGGAAAAAAAGAGAAAAAAAGGGACGAATGCTGGTTGATCACTTGGATAGTAATTTGGATGCCTCAAGTCTTTTACAAACTGCTGACATTGCAACAAAACAAAGAATAGTAGTTGTTCTGACAAAGAAGTACGACACTGGCTGTGTTCCCCAAGTCAGTAGTTTGCAGAACCAACTCTCTACCAGCGTTGCACATTGCCTGTCGCAATAAGCACTGAATCAATTAATCCTATGATAAATCAACAAGGTGCTCACTTGCATGGTTGTTTTTTTTTTTTTCTTATATCTCTCTTTCTACCAAAGACTGACTGGCAAAAGTCTTCAGTCTTGTGCATTGGCTTCAACTAGCCCCTTTTTTGAAGGACAACTTTGTCTACAGGGACTTCAGTGTTCATTTTGTTTGTTGTTTCGGTTGTTTTGTTTGTTTATTTTGGATATTTAAAATGCCTTCCAATTCCAGTGTTAAATGTTTGTCAGAAATTAAAGTTTCATCTATCTCTGGGATGATGTACTCATGTCACTACCATTGAATGACTTGAAAATGGCCTCAAAGCAACAATATTCTCTATCGCAATAACTCCTGGCACAATTAATCGCCCAGCAAAATTTGTTGTCATGACAGGCGACAAACATGGACATGTTTGCTTATTTTTGCAAAACAGGGTCAATGTCCAACAGGAACATGGACTTCTGACCCCGGATCAAATATTTTAGCAAGTTTTCTTTTCAAGATAGCCCAGGTTTTATAGCTCCATCCATCTTCCCATTAGTTACTTCCCTGTTCCTGCTGAAAAAAACCCATCCCCACAGAATGATCCCATATTTGACCGTGGGATGGTTCTGTCAGGAAGATGTAGGTGAGAATACATAACAAATTTGAGAAAATGTTATTTGACAGAGTTTTGAAAGGTTTAAGGCGTACCTCCAAGCCACTGTACCTGTTAAAAAGTGATATTTATCACAACCTTCTTAATGAAACGTGTTGTACCTGTGCCAGACAGTTCAACTATATATATTTTTGTGTTTTCCATCAGATTCATGGCCATCCAGTTCACACTGGCGGGATTCAGCACGTCTCTGAGGAGCAGCAGAACCAGGTCCAGAGCATTCTGCCTGAGCCGCACAGCCACCAGAGGAGGTGGTCTCACCCCCAGCACCGCTCCGTTGGTGTTCTTCCACAGCCCGAGCCCGAGGAGGAGACCAAGCCTTTTATCTTCGACCTAAACAACTTCCCGGACCTAGCCAACGCTGACATTAACTCTCAGAACCCCAACATACAGGCACGTGTGTAGAGGGCACACACACTTTGAAATGTTAAATTAGTACTTTGTTGAAGCAGCATATCTGTCTGTAGGACAAATTATTAATGCTGTCAATCTACAGAAAAACCGAATCAGATGAATCACATTCGGACATTTTGATTAATCGCGACTGTTCACCAATTTTATGAGCTTGAAATGTGAAAATGCACATTTTTAAAACATGTTTAAGAAAACTTTTCATTGCCTCAAACCAAACGTCTGAAGATTTTCAGTTCTCCAGGTTTTCATTTTCAGGAAGATTTTTGTAAAAAGTAATTTGTTTCAAACTTAGTTTAGAAATGTTAACTGATTGCGCTTTGACAGAAGGATAATTCGCCATCGCAAAAAAAACCTGCATCCAACCAGGGTTTTATCCAAACGTCCATTGTCATGTTGTTTAATAATCTTTAGGCCACTAGTTGGACAGAGGGAAAAGGGGAAGACATTTGGAAAAGGAACCGTGGACGGGATTCAAGCTCAAGATGTCCACATCGATGTCCATAGCTTCGCGGCGCTCCGTGTAACCGCCGTGTTTTTTAAAGCGAAATTTGCAGCTGAGCAAACCAGCCTGACTCCTCGCCAATCTCTTCACTCGACATTAATAGTAGCATCTTTGAACTAAAGTTTAAATTAATTGCGTGCGTTAACGCATTAACGCTGACAGCCCTATAAATTACTAAAAGGTTTTAAATTAAAAGAAAAACATGGGTGTTACATAGAAAAGTATATGTTAGTGTACTTTTTCTTTAAAGGCTCCTATTCTCATCTTTTTGCTTCATCCTCCTGTTAAAATTTGAAGGCAGATATCTCTATAGTCACGTATCTATTTATCCTCACAATTTAGGATAAACAAAAAGTTTAACATTTTCCAATAAACTTATTCTGTCCAACTATTGGTAGCTAAGGGGCCATTTATGATGTAAGATTTGCAGATCAGCTACAGCTAATACAGCTTTTCCTCCTGTTCAAGTCGTACTCGTTTCTCCTTTTCAGTGATGATTAAATCTTTTGTGAGTTACCATATGAACACTTAAAACAGCAGGTTGTACAGTTTATATTCAAGCAAACATAGTTTTAGGTCTGATGAATGTGCTGAATTTGGGTTTGGGAAATGCAGTTGCATCTAGGATGAGTCATCTTTGGGTAATAAGAGGTGTTTATCCAGAATGAAGCTTCACTACTTCCCTGAGAGAGTTGTTTGATCTGCTGAATGCCCATGCCCACTGATTGACTTTAAATCTATGGAAAGATTCAGTCATAACCTTAGTCACCTAATGATTTGATAGGAGTGGGTTTCGGACTACGGCTTGTCGGTTATGTGATGCTTTAAACGTGCATACATACGTTGCTGAAAGTTTGTAAATGTGTATAAATTCAAAGTCAGACTTTGTGCAGGAAAACTGAAACTTTTTAGAGATGCGTAGAGAATTACCTAGAATTGGAAAATGTTCATGTTCATTGGCCGATGGAAATCCAGCCAGACACTCCAAAATCAGATCTTTTTTCTTATTAGTGAGCTCACTATACATATGACACTGAAAACAACCCTCTTCAGTGTTGAAGTTGTTACTGATTTTCATAATGTTTAAAATGCAGTCGAAACTGTATAATCCAAGACATGCTGACATAAATTTGCTGTTAAAAATGAGAGAAAGTGACGTATCAGATGAAAGAATGAAATACAACGATGCTTTTATTGCGTCATTTTGAACTTCGGACACCTGTGTGACATGAAACACATTGGATTTTGAAAGACTGGTCGCTTTCTAGAGTCAACTCAAAGATCCGACTCCTTTAGGGAATACAGACGGAGACTTCTAGTGACCCATGCTGAGTCATCTGTACTAATTACCAAAAATAAATCATCTCAAGTTGTAGCAATATCGACAGGTCACATCTTTGAAAAGAAAGTCTGGAAATTGGCCCAAAATCAGTTTCACCGAAGCTTTCACTGTCTATGTTTGGAAGCACATGGTTAACGAAGCTTCTTCAATTGTTCCACGCAGGTAACCATAGAAGTTGTTGACGACCCCCAGATGGAGGTAGAGATGGACCTGGCCAATGAAAAAGACTGGCTACCTTCTTCCTCCTCCTCCCCGTCGTCCACAGTGGATTGGATCGGAGGCAAGAAGCTCTTCTGGCCCCTCTTCTGGAGCTACACCGATTCCAGTGAGGAAAACAACAGTCGGTCGGGAGCAGAAGACACAGGCGAGGAAGAGGGGGAAGACGATTACTCTCTAGAGTATGGAAGTGAAGAGCCCCTTCCCAGCGGAGTGGGGGGAGACTGGGACACTCGCTGGAACGAGGGTTGGGATCCCATGGAAAGCTATTATGGTAAGCTTCACGTCTACTAGCAATGCCACAGAAAAAAAAATCAAGTACACAACTTAAAGTAAAGCAAACATAGTGGAGTGGTAAGACCAGAATGAACGGACAAGAATCACTTATTTAGGGCTTTTCACTGTCAGATCGAGCCGAACGATGCCAGCATATGAGGAAGCACGAGCACTCGACCATGAGGACATTTGCGGGCCGCGGCCACTTTGAAGTCGACACTGTCGTGCCGGTCTCAGAGGCCCGCCGTTTGAAGATGCCTTCGGATGGGCTCGCTAATAACAGCGTGAGGCCGTCACTGTTCTCTGGGACAAAACATCCCTCTGCTTGTGGACAATTAGAGGGCAGATTGGGAACAGAGAATGGCAGAGACCATTTGGCCGGCTCTTTCATCCCCGGGACCCTTTGGGCCCCCTCCCTCCACTTCTCCCTAACTTCCCCCCATTTTACGCCCTGACTGTCCTGCGCAGCGCAGCCTGGTAGGCGAGTTCAAGAATTTGGGAGGCTGTAAGGGCACCGCATAACTTGTTTTGTGTCTCAGCTTTCACAGACAACGTACTCGGGGATAAAAATAGTAAAAAAAACAAAACAAAAGAAAAACAGAGAAAGACAAAGAATCGCGAGGTGTGCACTGTCAGAGTTCGGAAAAGGAAATGAATCCCAAATGGAGAGCTCCAATCGGATTAGTTTTTAGGAAGTTTTGAGGGTTGTTCGAAGCTCTCCTCGGATAGATCCAAAAATTTCACGGTTGAAACAGATTCCGTCTCTTCGCTTGTGAATTAAGCCTTTATACATATTTTAATCTCTTTCGATGTTGCGTGTACAGGAGAGAATCAGTAAAGGGCAACAATGCAGCTTAAATGGTCACATCTAACGACTTTGTGAACATAAATTAAGGGTGCCAACCTTAGCTCGTTCTGTAATTACAACCTCCCTGAGACCTCATGCCCCTATGGCCACATGGCGAGCTGGCGTTGCCCACAAAGTCAAATTGGGTGCCTGCTACACCCAGGCTGGTATTTCTGCACCCACCTCGCCTTTAATCAAGAATGACTTGTTTTCAGTGTTATTAACACCACAAGGAAATATGGTGCGGAGGCGGACAGCCACAGCACAACCTCTCTCCCTCTAATTTCACTCAAGCCTGCTTAAAAAGAGCAACGGATTGCATGGGAAAGGTTAAACCAGGAGAAAATTGTCATGTGTATAGCCTAAGACTTTTAGGAAACTTTGAAAGCTTGTTCTGGATTAGAGCGTTCGAGTACACAGATTCCTGTCAAAACAAAACTTCTGTTTTGTTTTGTTTTGTTTTGTTTTTTTTTGCTCTGTTTTTACACTGATCTAATCACAGAGTGTATAGCTGGCTTTGATCTCCATGAAATAAATCACGAGCGCTTATGCTGGGTTTGGAGTGCGTGGTGATTTTGGATTTGTTTTCTCTCCCACAGAGAAGGAGACAGATGAATGGACTCCTTGGTCTCCGTGCTCGGTGACATGTGGACACGGTGAAAGAAAGAGGACTAAGTCCTGTGGCTACTCCTGCACACTGACTGAAGCTTCAAAGTGTGACCTGGAGCCTTGCCCTGGTAGCGTTTTACTTCTAGCGTCGTTTTAAAGAACGTTTTTTAAGTCTGATTTCTAATCTGATTTCACCTGTTTCCTTTTGTCCTCGTAGGCGACGTGAACGCCGTGGTGGAACCATTCCCTTTTGAGATGGAGAACGGCACTGAGCCGTTTGGAACAGGTGGGTTCTAACTAGGAAAAACTGGAAGAAAATCTGTAAAATACATAAGACTGGGGTGAAGGTTCACTTTCTAGTAGGGCAGCAACTCAAAGCACACAGTAGAGTTGGGTGGATCAATCCAAAAATCGATCAGAATGATACCAAGTCATGATTTCATTTTGATTTGCTCTCTAATTAAAATTTGTTGCACTGTATTTAGGGAAAAATGCACACAAATCATGCTAATTTGGCATTAAAGTATTTTGTCGATACCTAGAAACTGTGTCGAAATTATGTTTGAACAAGTTGATTCAAAGGAGAAACTACTGAAATCAGAAGTTAGATCGTATATGCATGTACTGATATCAGCAATAGTGGCCATGCATTTAGCTGGTATGGGTTCGATACCAAAAAATGCTGTATCACACAACTCTAACATGCAGCCAAAGTTACAATGGGTCAGATCAAGTCACACTGCTGGGTTAGAATGGTGAAATCCATTTGGGAATCTGTGAAAGAACTTGAAAATGGATGCTCAAAGGCCGTGTCCGGGCATTCTTAAAAAGTCTGAAAAATGTCTTTAATTCGTTAAAAAAAAAAAAAAAAATCAAGTGGCCTCTGTAGATCTTAAATTTTTGTTGCAGCAGAGCTATTTAACATTGTGTAGTCTGTGTGGTTTTAAAAATGCTTTCACACGGAACTTTTCTGTCAGGCAAAAATTTGAGTCAAGTGCAAACGTGGTCTTTGCGTTTTGTGACTTTGAGGGTTTGCTTTTGAGGCTACCTGCAAACAATGCACCACAGCTAGCTAGCTACGTTCTTCTGTCATTGGTAAGTATACATTTATTGTCAGTCGGCTGGATGACATTCGTCTTTGCCATTGACTCACTTCTGTTGCCAACTCCATACCAAGCTAGGTATGGAGTTGTGCAAAAAAGCACGGCGTTGTGGGGGTTAAGGCCGTAGGAGATTTTCTTTAAATTTCTGTTGTGATACGGTTCTTGAATTTCATTCATAATGATCTTAAAAAGGTTTTAAAAAGTCTTAAGTTCCAAAAATCCTATCAGATTCTGTCCATATAATCTGACTGACTTTAGGTTATTTTGCAAAGAGAGACAGGTAGAGACTTACCCTAAAAGACTAGAAGCTGTAGTTGTTAGAAGGTCAGTTAGCACTTAACTTCAGCTTCACAATTATCCACTACTTTGTATTGGTCTACAGCCAAAAATCCCAATACCATTACTCAGAAGTTTGTGAAAAAGCACTGGGATTGTTAGGCAGTGAGTCATGATGCTACGTAGCTGATATATTTTCCCTCGAGAAAGCAGATTGTTCTTGTTCTGGACTGTAATATAAACGTTTAGGAAAGCCACCCAAGATTTCAACTTGGCTCCATTCTGGCACCTGTTCATTCTATCAGCTGAGCTCCTGTAAACTACTAAAGACACAGCTTTGCTTCCTCTATCCTCTTTCCCGACAGATGTGGACAGCTGTGAGAAGTGGCTGAACTGCAAGAGTGACTTTCTCCAGAGGTATCTGCAGCAGGTCTTGTCCGAGCTGCCCAGCTGCCCCTGCTCGTACCCGTCCGAAGCGGCGTACACCGTGGTGAGCCTGTACGACGAGACCCGAGGGCGGCCTTTCCGCTGGCGCGACGCCAGCGGCCCGAAGGAGCGGCTGGACATCTACAAGCCCTCGGCGCGCAGCTGCATTCGCTCGGCGCTCTCCAGCGACTCGTCCACTCTGGCAGCGCAGCATTGTTGCTACAGCGACCGCGGGCGCCTGATCACGCGGGGGAAGGGCGCGGGCACGCCGAACCTCATCAGCACCGAGTTCTCGCAGGAGCTGCACTTCAAGGTGGACGTCCTGCCTTGGATCCTGTGCAAAGGGGACTGGAGTCGCTTCCACGTGGTGCGGCCGCCGAATAACGGACTGAGTTGCCCAGAAAACCCCCATGAAGACGTGTTCATGAATGAACTTGAAGAGGCCAGAGAGTACTGAGTTACTACAGCCAAAACAACTACAGTCCTAATTTATGATGAAACAGCCTCTGCTAAATAATAAATATTACCTTAAAGCCACATATGAGCTATTAATCATGCAAAACCCTCAAAGAACATTTTCATTTGTGATTGTGAGCTTTGTTGAGGCTTGTGCCCTCAGCATCATTGTCCTGTATCCAGGCTCGGCCAACTCATTTACATGACAGGATGAGGGGGGAAAAATGGTTGGATGTCATCTTCCCACACATTTGGTGTTGTGTCAATTTATTTCTTTCTAAAGTTCATTCCCTCTGAGGCTTGTTTTCTTGCGTCCTGTAGTTATTGTCTAATATTGGATGATAACATATGGCCTAAATCCTATATTACTTCGTAAAAGTTTAAATGTTATGTTAATAAAGTTGTCCTTTTCAAGACACAAACACAGGTACGGTTAGCTAATCAACATCTTAACGCTGCTACAACGTCAAAACCCTCAAACTTTACGAGGATTTTAACAAATGGACACGCAGATCCAAAAGACAACACATGCATTCGGTGCTTTTTTTTTTGTTGTTTTTTTTTTTCATCCATCACAACTGCAAACTATAAAGGAACACGGATCTGAGTATGAGTGATTTGAAAGGCAAAGCGACTTTCCACAGTCAATTTGTCCTTGTAAGACTTGTTAGAGAGCGTTACGAGAGTAGCCTTTAGGCGGAAATGATCCAGAAAAATCCCATTCGATTTCAAACGTTTTGTGGCGCTTACTCGAGTTCCGCCGTTTCCTTTCACGACCAGGAAAAATACATAATCCGGGTGCCAAAGAGATACAAATCAGGCTGTTGGTGCCAGTGTAAATCCAGCCTCCACATCTCTACAGATGTAGACGAGGGGCAATGGTTAGATTGTGCATGTAGGTGTGTCTCTACAATGTTCTCAGGGGCGGGGGGGAGGACTAACTGATCATGCCAAACGAAATCGGTTCATTTACCTCATCAACAGGACACTTTCTGGATCTTGTACAGAAGCACGTCGGGGCAAGAATTAGTCGATGTGTAATCCAGATAGAAAGCGATGAACTGATGATGCTTTTTCAGAAGGCATTTGGATCCTTTACGTTTGGTTAATTCTTTCAAGCTGCTCGATTGAACCGGATTGGATAGAAAAGACATTCCTTCATAAATAAAGTCATGAAGTCGGCTGACACAGGATATTGGTACTGGCAACAGGAATAAGTTGGTACGACCAAATATTTCAGGCTTTAGCCATTATGTATGGTGCATGATATTAAAAAAATAAAAGTTTTTTTACCTGTGGCCAAACATGTTTCAGCTTTGTGACGGACACACATAAAACGTGACCGCTGGACTTGTCCTTTCTATCCAATCTTATTCCACGGTTATTTGCAACAAACCTCTTTTCAGGAATTCTGCCTCCACACGCATACAGGCATTTGTACTTTGAAATAGCCAATTTTAAAGTAAGGCACTTTATTTTATTTTACTTTGTTGTTTTTAATTATCTTTTTTTTTGCCATTTATTAACAATTTTGTTATCGTGAAGGAAAGCTCAACAGAAATGCTGCGTTATTTCATGAAGTTTCATAACATGTAAGAAGTGTTGATATATATGCATATATATATATATATATATATATATATATCATAATCTTTTTGTGATTTCTGGGTCTAGTATTACGTATTATGGTGTTGTACAGTATTTATTTGTCTGTTCTGTTTTGGTTTTAAGTTTGCTGAAGCTTTGAACTGTCTCTACACTCAGCATGGTGCACTAATTGAATTGAACAAATGAAGGCACCCGGTTATAAGGGAAGCATTTTTGCCTCATATCACTTTAAACAGCAAACAGTGTGTCTGTGTTTCAGGTTTTTGTTTTCTTGTCTTTCGTTGGACTGCTCTATGAATATGTTGTTGCAATTATACTGAAGAAATATATATATATAAATATATATATAAAGAGTTTGCATTCATCATCTGACATCTTAATGTGTTTTCTTTTATCACACCTCAGACAAAACGGTGATTTCAAATCACCTTTAGTTTGCTGAGTCGAACTTTCCAAGACAATTTCCTAACACGTGTGGGACAGAAGCCACCATAAAACAGAGCGTTACTATTTTAAAACTAAGAAAGAGACTTATGCTTTAAACTGTTTCAGCATCTTATGCTATCAGTTAGCTTGATTAGCTAAGTGTGAACAGTAGTCTTGGAGTGTTTTGCCTGGATAACGCAGAGCTAGACTTGAAATCAGCTTTTGAATGTTCAATAAAAAAAAAAACCCAGACATTTAAAGCTCAAAAGAATAAAACAGTCAGCTCCTCCTGAATCCGGCTCCAGATTAATTCTCCTCTTTTGCTTGTTCAACAAAACGTCCTCAAGTCAGAATTGATGTCCCGCGGCAGACATAAACCTTTGCAAGTTGGAAAAGTTGTGTGTGAAATGGCCAAAACCGCAAAAGCAAAATGACCAGCACCCACCAAAGTCTATTTTCCATTGCAGAAGCCTGACAGAAAAGCCAACGGGCCGAATGGAAAATTATATTTTTGTAAGAAGCTTCTTACAAGAACCTACAACTTCTTGTAAGAAGAAGTTGTAGCTTCTTACAACTTTTGTGGTGCTTCTGACTTAAACACCCGAGTAACACTGAAAATCACTAGCTTTGCATCTCCTTCTCATTGCAGAAGAGTGTTATGGTTAGCACAACCTCATTCACTGATCAGAAAAATAATTATATTTTTGAGTTTCTGCCTCGGCAGTTAGCAGTCAGACCTTATCAAGCTGAAAATCTATTGATTCCGATTTAGTCACCTCGGTAATACTGAAAATTGTAAACTTTGAATTTAACGGCTTTCACCCTGAAGACTGTTGTGATGTGACTTAATAAGTATGGCAATGCCAAACATCTTCCTACAGTAGCAACTTCGTCGTTGAAGAGTGCTGCATTCTGCGCGATCTGGTACATGTAATGCATTCGCTGATCAGTAAAACACTGGATTTTTTGAGTTCCTGAACATCGTCACAGTCCTAAAAACTGTCAGACCAACAATTTACTCGTCTAAAAAAAACAACACCAACAGATTAGTCGCAGTTAAATTTTGATAAGAAAATAAGTGTATGCTCCTTTTAGCATTGTTTGTTCCACTGAATGTGATTTAATGAGAAATCAATGCAGGAAGCCAAAGAAAGGTCCATGTTTCATGTTGCACAGAACTGATGGAAACTGGAAAGCTCTGCAATTTGAAAAAAAAAAAAGAAAAAAAAAACAGTTAGTGGTTTTGTGAGTTAATGCCCACTGTGATGAGGAGTAATCAGGACGAGCCTGTAATCTTTTCCCGTCAAAGCTACGTTTTCCACATGCAACAGATCCTGGAAACAACAGGAGCCGGCTACATGTTGCATCCCTTCGCAAACTCGCAGACTTAGAATGCAATCGCTAATTTCATCCGAGCTACGGGTATTTCCCCTGCAGGTTTATTTGATGTGTTCAAGTCATCGGTCACGCGCATTCTCTACTCAAAACAACCACCCACAGCCTTGCATTCACTCATCCGGGGCTTCTTCTGGTGGTTTATGAAAGCGACAAATTTTCAAATGTGATGAGAGGAATCCTGGCCGATGCTAGAACGCTCAATTGAACATGTCGGCCAAAATTCAGCTGTTCTTTGTGAAAGCTCTTAAGCCCCTTTCTGCCTTAACTTACAGACCGGCATCCATGTGGTTTCTAGGCCTATCTATGCCGGCCACAATGTTGTCTGAGGCTATAGTCTTTCTAGAGGATTAAATAACCTTGAGATTATAAGATGAAAGGTCAGAGTAATGCAAATCCATAGGCTTAGGCAACGCAAACAGTACTCTCAAATGCTCTACTTTCAGTTGGTCATGACATCCGTACTCCTCTTATTGTCCCCTTTGACCCATGATTAGAGGTACACGGACTAACTATAAAAACAAGTCACAACCAACAAAGACTCTGAGTAGTACCTGTCCCCGCTGCAAGCTTTTGCTTTTAAATGAACAACGAGCATAATTCCGTCCGCCCATGTGGTTCTGACGTTGACTACAAATGGGTGGTGAGTGAAGGAGAGCCAGACAGATGCTGACCACATTGCTGCCACAGAATAACAGATAAATAACCACAGATGTGTAGACGGAGGAGAAAGTCAGAGCAGGGGAAAAGCGAGGGGAGAGAGAGAGAGACGGAGAGAAAATGGGGAGGCGAACGAGGGACATGAAAGAAGAAGGGGGTGGTTTGGAAACACCGTGGCTAAGAGATGTTATCTGACACACCGAATGAAGCGGGAGGTTTTTTTTTTTTTTTTTTTTTTTTTTTACGGACAGATGCGTTTAAAAAAAAAGCGAGGCGAGTTTTTTTTTTTTTTTTTTGCGCGTCACTTGCAGAGAACGCTGTGATCACACAGAAGTTTAAAACTGTTCAGTTGGATTGAGTTTGGATAAATAAGAAATTAAAAAAAAAAAAAAAAAAAAAAAAAAAAAAGGCTGAACGATGAGTCAAAATTTCTAACGTGGGGCTCCTGCTGCTCATTGCAGATAGTTAAATGATTCACCTCTTTAGTTGAGCGCTGGTGGCTACGACCCGGTGCCAGCCAATGGCGGTTGCAGATATGTTTACTTTTGTAGGCTGGCAGGAACACGATATTTCCTCTGGGTGCACTACGGCTGCCTGACCCCGCACACAGCGTGGCCCTCGTCGTGCCTCCCTGCTCCTGTTGCAAACTGCAGCGACCCCAACCCCCAACGGCGAGCGCTCGCATGACGCTGCACAAACATTGTCCTGCAGAGCTTTTTTGAAGTCATGGAAAGCACACATGCACACACACACACACACACACACACACACACACCATATGAATGTCTACAAATTCATACGTGCGTTTTAGCAGCTCCGTCTACATGGGAATGCCAAAGGGCTTTAGGATTTTAATGGATTATCTCCAGCTTGAATTATCCCATTCCTTAACCCACTTGACACAGAGGAGCTCCTTGTTCTGGAATGATCAGCAGCACTAGTCTTCAAAAATGCAGCTTCTGTTCAGGAGTTCGCCGGAAAGAAAGAAGCTTCGCAATAGCTATAGCTTTTAAGGAGGTTCTTTTTTTTTTGACATACTTGACAAATGCCCAATGACAGTAAAATCATTTCAGGAGGACTTAAAAAGTGCATCTTGCATTCAGAAATAGTCAAGTAAGGAGATTTGTGTCATTCATTTATCTCTTCTTAAATATCCCCAGTTGTATGCGAACTGCATTTATAGCTCGCCCCCCCCCCCCCCCCCCCCCCCCCCCCCCCCCCCCCGGCCCCCCCCCCCCCGCCCCGGCCCGGGTCTCCCGCGGTTGGGGTGCGGCGCCTGCT
>CAEGAE010088252.1:0-28321 GCA_903067095.1 Girardinus metallicus | reverse complement strand
CACACACACACACACACACAGTCGTGTTTTCATCACTTGTGGGGACTTCTCATTGACTTCCATTATTTTCTACAGCCTAACCCTTACCATAATCCTAATCCTAACCCTAACCATCACAGACCTAACCACTAACCCAAAAACAACAATTTCCCTCATGGGGACCAAGAAAATGTCCCCACAAGGAGCAATGGTCCCCATAACCCCACATTGCAGACAGAAATAGGTCCCCATAAGTATATACAAACCTGGTACACACACACACACACCCAGCCTGGTTTTGTTTAAAATGTTTCCATTTGGATGATGGTTGATGGATGTTTAGTTGAAAATGCTGTAATGATTTGACTTGTGAGAGAAGGAAATATTCTTTTCTCCAAACTTTTCATTCGTTCATTTAAACTAGATGGATGAAATAAACAAACAATAATCAGTTAAGATAAATTACTGTTATCTTTTGATTATGTGTTTTTACTGCAATATATTTATTGTTATTGATTTATTGCCTGCTCTTTGTATCAGTTCCACTATTTCAGTTGAAATTCTACAGAAATTAGCTTCCACTGATATTTGCATGCTTGTACTTTTCTTCTGCACCATTTGCAGCTTCATAAACAGATTTTTTAAACATTTTGCGAAGGTTGCAGACAGAACTGAGAACCAGCAGCAGCAACTCTGACGATGCCACCATGCAGGGCGTGTTCAGTTCAGACAAAGACAGACACCTTTAGGGAGCTTGGTGTGTGTGCGTGTGTTGTGTGCATGGAGAGACACTTGTCTTGTGTTAAGTGGTTGCACAAATCCCTTGTGACTTCCCTGTAAAATGGAATATTCTCCTGTCTTCTCTCCGCCGCTCTCTGTGACTTTTGCCCCCGTCTCTCAGGGCTCACACCTTTCTGCTCGTCTTCTCCTGCGCTGCCTAACCTCTGCTGCTTCTCCTGCTCCAGATCTGGTCTCTGAACTGCTTGAATCCTGCCCTGTTTATGCGGATCAGCTAACAAACCCAGCACTATGCTAATGGGGGATGCCCTGCAGGAGCCTCTTAGCTGCTCATTAATAAAACACAAGTAGCACCTTCCTGGCCTGAAATATTTTTGACTCTATGAACTTTTAATCCTGACAAGCACGAAAGGAGACAGAGTTGGATGCAGAAATGGGAAACGGCTCCATGCACATGTCAGAGCCAGACAGTCAGAAAGCGCCGATTGGACCTTGATGCTCAGCAAAAATAAGGTTAATGCTGTTTGACCCAAATACGACGGCTGTGGAACCGAAGCCAGAAAAGCTGTTAAAACGGCAGAAAAGTTATTTTAAAAGATGATTTCCATGAAAATAAACATTTTATTTAAATATGAACCTTATTTCTGATATTTAAACGCCGTGTTGCTCGTCTGATTTTAATTAGCTGGCGATGCTGCCGATAAGAAGATATAAAAAAATGACTGTGGGAAGTGGGACAAAGGCTCCGCATTCATTTCAGATTATTATCTCACACAGAGGTTAATAATGTGGTACAACATAAAAAAAACTCCATTTAATATCTCCATACAGACCAGGCTTCCAACTGTGAGATGAGGAATAAGAAAATGAAGTTGCATTATATTAAGTGGTTATTAAATTTAGCGCTTCATAAGCTCCGTTCTGCAGGTTTCAGGTCTGGTTGCTTTGATTAGATTTGATTTGATCCTGTTTGAAATCATCAGATTGGCATCTGGAGAGTTTTAGGCTGAATTCACACCAGCTCTGTTTAGTTCACTTTAATCAAACTCCAGTCCGTTTGCCCAGAAAGTCCGGTCCGTTTGGGGAGGTGTGAACCCTGATCCGCCTAAAACCCTCTGAACTGCTCAGTCCGGGTTCAGACGAAGTGAACTCTGGTGCTGTTTCAATGGTAACTTCTCATAAAACTACCAGTTCAGTTGAATGTGGCCGACAGTGAGTAACATTAACTACATTACCCAGAGGACCACACACACCGCAGGCTGCCCTACTTTGACTCTTATTGGGTCAAATCGATGGGATCAGTTGGCTGATTGGCTAAAGATAACATCTGGATAAAAATTAGACACAAGGAAAACAAATCAGATCAGAGTTTGGTTAGGACGTTTACGAATAAACACCAATGTTTTTGTTTGTCATAAACTGAAAACTGTGAGTCCTGCTGCAGTAACGTCATGGTGTTTGGTTATGTGTGTGATTTAAGACGGCACAGCAAACACACCCGTCAAGGCAGAGAGAGACGACTGTTACAGTCCACAGGTTCAGAGGAAATGATCATTTACAGGCGGAAAATCTGTATTTTTCACGTTAACGGAACAAATAAAACGCAGTTGAAAAATTGCTCCTGAGATCTGCCTGTGCTTCCCGACGAGCCGAGAACATGGAAGATGTGTTTCACTGTTTTCCACATAAATACACACAAACGAAACTCAGACCAGTCGCACATCAGGTTCGTACATAAATGGAGGAGAAAAGTTCACCAGTTGGGTTGTAACAAGAAGAAAGAGGACTGAAAATAAAATAACAGGATTTTCCTCACAGAGCTGCGACAAGAAGAGATGATTTCAGGCCTTGGAAAGAAACTGGAGAACCTGGAGAGAACCGGCACACGGAGAACACACTGCAGAGCTGAGGCGGGCAGAGAACCCAAAAATATACTCCAGTAAGAGTAAAGGAGCGTTTGGTAAAAAGTTTACTCAAGTACTGAGTAACTGATCAAATTATCAGTCATTTAATATTTAAAATTTACATTGTCATATGGACCAAAATGCAAAGTTATATTGAAATTTTGGTATTTTAAATTAACATCATTACAAAACAACATCTGGTCAAATTAATATTTTTCCAAATCAGTTTCTTTATGTAGAAAACTTATAAAAATTTTAACAAAAACTGCAGGTGTGTTTGTTTTTCACTCAGTGGGCAGAAAATCCAGAAATTTTACTCAAGAGTAGAAATACTTCATAATTAAATTACTGGAGTAAAAATAAAAAGCAGAGTGTTGTACAAATACTCCTAAAAGTGCATTTTTTCCAGAAGTAAATGTAACTAGTTACTCCCCGGTTCTGCTGCAGAACGGATTCAAACCAAGAACCTTTATGCTGCTGGACATTTTACTGTAAATCTGTTGAGATGCGTAAGCCGTTGTTGTCTTCGTGTGGAGAACATCTCATCCCAGCCGAGCTAATAACACCTTTTATCCTCAAACAACGACAGTTGTTTCTGCGGTGCCTCCAGCCGTCTGGTGACTCAGTAGGAAAGTTTAGGTGACAAACAGCGATTTGTCTGCTTGGGTCGGCTGGTCCTCCGTCTTTATCTGCACCATATGAGCTCTAAGTTTCCCCTCAGCTCTGCTCAATGAGCCTCACATGAATCATTGCGAGTCCCTGTCTTTGCCTTCTTGTGACTCACATTAGGCAGCGTGGAATGAGAGAGCAAACAACAACAACAGCAACGCCAAGGCCGTTAATGATGCATGAACCGCCTTAATGGCAAACACGCGAATTTGGGAAGAAGACGGGACGGAGGGAAAACGGCAAAAACGGAGGAAGGTTGGAGTTTAATTATCTGTGAAAGGCAGATGCTGCCATCTGCTTTTTGGGACGAGTTGTGTCTGCTTGTGTCTGTCTGCCGTGTTGGTGTGAGTGTGTGCAGAGCCGCGCTCCTTTGTGTGAGCAGACAGCATGTGACTGCCTCTTGGAAATGTCTTTTACTGAGCGGTGGCATTTGGGGACTGGGGGAGGGATTATCCTGTACAAAGAGACAGAGGGTGGCAGGGAAGGAGGAGGCTGGTGGCGAAGACGAAGGGTCGGGTGGAGGTACAGTGTGCGTCTATCTCCACAGGAAAATATGTGAGGCAGGAGGGGATTGTTCCTGGTAGGGGGCGTCGTGGTGGACCGCCTCTGGCTGCCAAGCCTGTCGCATCGCTAAGGCTGAAAAAGTCAGATAAAACTCTCCTTCCTTTTCATCCAGCCGTCCTCCAGCCACCTCTTTATTCTTCCAGTTTAGATTTCCAAACCGTTTCTGCATCCTTGCCTCCAAACTTCCATCACAGCCACACTTTCTCTCAGCCCCCACCAACAAACACACTCAGAGATGATTGCTTTTCCGACTAACAAAGGAAATGTAACGAGGCTGCTCCTATTTCCCATCGCGTTCCCATTACCCGCCCGGAGAGGAGACGGCCAACACTCAGAGGGGAGTCTGTAATCAGAATAGATGGAGCCATCTAGAGAGTCGTGAATCGGTCACGCTTCGGGAACAGGACAACCGCTGGCGCTCTCCCTGTGTTTGTGGCGTTATCCCGTTGGAAAAAAAGGGCAGAAACCAGCGGGAATCAGAATGGTGAGGGACACGAGGCCGTAGAAAAACGCTCCGAAACATCTTCACTTCCATCTTTGTCCTTCCGCCTTCAGCAGATGCAGCCGAAGTGGTTTTTCTTTACTGTGAAAAGAAAAATCTTCTTTTCGCCTTGCAGGTCTTTGAGAGTTCAACACAGAGATGAAAGGAACATGAGTGAGAAATGAAAACATTTCTGAAAAGATTTTCAAAACCTCCATTGAAGTGAAGAAGTTTGGTGTTTTGTCGGAGTTCAAGGCTCTGAAGCAGCAGCTGAAGCTGTGGGCACGAGTCAGATCTGCTTCTCCTGCAAGACGTTTAAAAATGAAATATGTATTCAATAAGAAAGAAAGAAGTGCAAACAGATCTGATGCTGAAGGCTTAGATCTGCTGTCTCTGTCTTTACGATGCTTTGAAAGGTTTGTCTGCTGCTGGTTTTAATCTGACTACAGTATCATCTGCATAAAGGAGATATCTGGGATTCCTGGTTTTTATTGCAGACAGAATATGCAATAAGCCAGAAGATGAAGCATTTGGTAAAAATCACATAAATTATTTAATGGCAGTGTGTTTCCATAAATGTTTTTTATACATATTTTAAAACATTGCATCAGAAACAGTTGATGCAAACAGCAAAAATTCAAAATAACTTCTTCTATTATGCAAAAAGGTTCTGCAGACGGTTTCTTTTCTGGGACAAACATTTTAAATGTTGTTGTTTTCATGTGATTCCACTGCAGCTCCACTCCAGTAACCCATGGTGGCGAATTTTTGATTTTTCAATTGGCTTTCAAGATTTGGAGCAAATTGTTGATGATTAGCATCAAGCTGATTTCAATAATTCAGTCGACTTCTTTTTATTGCCGAGCAAGTCAGTAATCAGGAAAAAAAAAAGCAGGAGTCATATTTAAACAGAGGCTCCAACCAAATCGTTCTTGTTGCTTTATTCGTTCTGCCCTTGGCTGGAGTCTCGGTCGCTCTGACCTTCTGTTGCATCCGTCCATTTCAGCTCATCAACCTCACGCTGCGTTTTAAATTACACTCTTTTGGAAAAAGGGCCCTTCCAGGAGCGACACCAGCCAGCCTTCAGCTCCTTCATCATCTTATTCGCTTTCACAAAACATGGAGATAACGCCTCTCCTCTCCTCTCCTGCTTTATCCCCATCTTCCTCCTCCTCCTCCTCCTCCTCCTCAAATCTTCAGCCACTCACGCTCCCAGATCTGGGTCAACCATATCAAACGCCAAATTGTGCTGTCTCTGTTCTCCTCTTATGTGTGTGGTGAACTTTGTGCGTCTCTGCTGCACAGGGGGGGGGTTTGTAATTAGGAAATCACTTTATCAAAGAGATCCGGGTGGCAGAGCGTCCATACGTAGAGCAGCGAGACGTTTTCACAGCCGTGTGTTTGTGCACACAGCAACCAGAGCCTGGTGTGTAAATTTGGGCGTCATTAGTCGGTGTTGTGGGCTGCGTGTCGAGGCGCCTCTGCTGGCTCGAACTCCGCTGTCTGCATGCATGTTGTTTTTGTGTTCGGGGCCAGCTGGCCCCGTTTCAGCATTAGCCTTTCTGATTTAAAGAGGTGTGACAGGAAGCCAGAAGAATGGTCAGGAACACCAGGAGACACATTTTCTCTCATCTTTAATATTTGCACACCTGCATGCTCACTGTCGGTGGGGATTTGAAATACGTTTGGCTGTAATTACATGAACTACCAGCAGAAGCCAAAATCCAGAAGCAGAAATAATAAACTCCATCCCGCCTTTTGTTTCAGCCCCTCTTCCCTCTGGTGAAGAGAAATCTGATTGAAACAGTAAATTATGTCTCAGACTAAATCTCTTCCAAACTGCTGGTTTACGCTGGTAGATGACACGTTACTCTTCAGTGCTGAAGCTCCTTCTGTTCTCATTGCAAGATTACAGAAGCGCCTCAGTTTGGCAGGAATCTGCTGCTCTGAATTCAGCTTCGGCCATAAACTCTTGTGAAGCAGATTTTGATCTCAGTGGGATTTTTACCTGAGTAAATGAAGATTTAATGAGAATAAATGAAAAAGAACGTCGTGGTAAAACTGACTCGTTTTGGTTTTGTTTCTGCAGGGAGAAGTTTGACTTATCTCCTTCTTCACCTTTAAACTTTTCTCCCTTTTCTGTCCACCTCTGTTTCTGTTACATTTTAAATAAATTCAAATCGTTTTCTGGTGACGTTTCATGAAAAGCTTCATCAGAAAGTCAACGGGTCAGAGTGCCGGACATGTTTAAAAAAAGGAAAACGGCTCGGACTGCAGTTCAAACCTTACAGCTAAAACACACGTTGAACCCGAATCCTGTGGCCAGTCAAGCCTGGATGGACGACCGTTTTCTGGTTCCCACCCTTCTGTTGGTGTGATGATGCGAAAAAATAAAACTTCTTCTTTTGTAATCATTTGCAGTTCGTTGAATTAACCAATTATTTTTTGACTAAATTAAATCAAAAACGTGTTTGTCCAAACTAGAACAGCTTCACAACTCAACCAGGTTGTAGATTTTCTTGTCACTGATGTGTGAAAACTGATTGGGGCTTCGTGGGACAAACCAGACCCACCAAATCGGGGAAAAGGACGAAGCATTTGCAGGAGTCCTTGAATTTGGACCGTCTTAACGGAAAGCTGTGACGTAATCGGGCTTGGAAAGATGCAGCCCTGAATTTGGACCCACCCTGTTTACTGTGTGGCTCAAAAAGGCAAATAAAAGCTTAAAAAAGATAAGACCGTTTGAAAACTGAAAGTGTTGAAGTGTTTTTGTGCCAGAATCGTGAAGAAGGTGTTTTCTGTGTGCTTGAGTTTCCCTGTTCATGACAGCTGTGCCGTTTGCTCTCTGTTTGACACGACGATCTGGACCTGAAGCTCTGAGTCACACTGGGTGGACCTGGACTTAGTCACACGTGAGCACATGAATCTGTAAACACATTTTTCACCTCTTGATTCAATCCCAGATGTGAAAACTGAAAATGTCCAAACCGCCTTTCACACGCAGCTTCATTCAGATTTAAGAGCATCAAATGTGTCATAATGTCACTGTCCTAAAATAATGGAGTCATTTTTTGACAAAAAATATATTTTTTTACAAAACAAATGACATTAGCCGTTATTTTAGGAAGGTGATTAAATGTTTTATTTTTTTTTTAAGTGTTTCTGGAGGTTCGGACCCGCAGCCTGACGCGACTACTGGAAACTGACAACATTCATCCCACTTTGATTCAGTTCCTGCTGGGTGGGGGAGGAGCCACGCCTCGAAGGCGGGGCTAGGTCCCCCCAGGCGTTTTGCACAACCGAATGGTTGCCATGGAGATTAAAGGATTTCTCAAACATGCATGAAAGAATCGAAGCATTGATGAGGGGATGACATTGTAACATGATGTGAAGCTAAAATCGAGTCGGTTTTCGTGATACTGTCCCTTTAATTGATGACTAGTTGCCAGCTGATGACTAGTTGCCAGCAGCACCATCACTTAAAAACACAGATTTAAATCAAAACACCAACTTTCTCATAGTCGCCTCATTTAAAAGAAAATAAAGACTTCAGAAAATATGGCGCCTCAAATGATTCCTGGAAAGCTAAAGTGTTGGTTGAGTTTGTGAATACATCAACACGTTCCAGCGCATTTCTACACATGTAACATATGTGGTTTTTCTCGCAGCGACAGCTCGGCCTGACGGTGGGGAGCGCCGACCTGCCAGGGTGGATTTAACCCGACTGCCTGAGGAAAACGGGACACCGGGGTGGGGGGGTTGTTTCTCTGGGTGTTTGTTTGTAGCAGAACATGTGAGCGTCACGCGTCGCGGCTCTCTGGAGCCGACAGATGGAGGTGAGCGAGTTGTGTCTGGTCAGTTTCATCACGGGCCAGTGGGCTGAGATGTTAACCAGGCCCTGAACCGGGTTTCTGTTTGGGAGGAGAGACCTGAAAAACACTCGTGGTGCTTTTTACAAAAGATGAGGCTCGATGATGAAAGTCGGGTGCAGAGCGTTAACTTCCAGCATCATTAGCTGTGTTTTGGCTCCTGCTGGAAGTTTGCCATGGCAACGATTGTTTATGTCACCTGAGCGTTGACCCCAGGGACGGCAGAGGGTGGAGGGCGGAGGGACAGAGGAGCGGAGCGTTGGGTGGATGTGAGGGTGGAGGAGGATGATGGGGTTACAGGTGACGTGGTGTTGTGTTGCAGCCTGCAGTGACGGTCATAAAAACACCAGGTTGATTTTTGATCTGATGACTGATCCGATCAGAGCCTGTCAGGCTAAACGGACTCAGCCGGACGGATCCAAACACACTTTACCTTCACACCTACACCTTTTACATTTCATCGTCATTTAGGGATTTTTACGATGAATTTAACATTTTCAAGTTAAAATGTCAAATACATTTTCAAACTGCAAATAATTTCAGTCAGAATTTTTTTTACCAGCATTCAAACTCAAATGTAAAACGTGTTGTCACTTTTAATTATTTACTCATCTTTAAATCGTCCAGACTCCCTTTGAAAAACACTTAATAACAACAAATATGATTAATAAGCACTAAGATGCGCAGTGAAAACCGTCTCAGCACCACGTCAGAAGCTGACGTCACTCTTCATCTCAGGTTTTGATTGGCTGCAGACTGAATTCGTTGATTTGTTCGTTGGGTCACAAATGGATGAGCGGAAATTCCTCAGATAAAATCACCTCAACCAACATTTCCAGTCTGTGGCAAACTGATGCTGTGCTGGTCAAACCGTCACCCGGCAACGTGCAACGAGATTTCAGAGAAACGTAAACAGGTGACGTCACCGGAGCGTTGACCACGCCCACAAAGCGAGGAACAAACTGTTTATCACACCCTTTAACATTTCTCATGAAAAATGTATTATCACAATAAGATTTCGATTTATTTCTATCACAATCAATTCCAATTAGTCATGTTTAAAACCTGACCGTTCATTTTATTATTTTATTCACTGCTTTTTCATTAAAATTATCAATAAATTTGAAAATATAATTAAATGTAGTTATTGTGGGTGTTTCAGTGAATAAATCAAACTTTTTTATGTGACTGGTTTCCTAAAGAAGCTTCACGAAAGGGAATCTTTCTGCGAAGCAGCGTTTGTGTTCTCTATCGTCACTTTCGTTGTTATCACTACACGCCATGATAAAACAGAAAGCAGCCACGTTTCCAGCGCTTCCTGCTCTCCACGATGCGTGTTGGTGACGGCCGGGCCTGTCAGGCTGTTGGCGTCACGCCGAGCGCGTCAGCGTCTCTGCTGCAGCATTTCCGTTAATTAATCGGCTGTTTTATATCTGAGCTAAAAGCTCCTGATTGTAATAAGTTTTATGGAGCTTTCAGTGGATACAGAATTGATTCACAGATCATTTTTTCTGTTTGCACTGCCGATGCAAACTCTGAAGTTACAATAAATAATAAATATCGCTCTCAGTGAAATTGTTGTTTTGTCCCAAAACTGATATAACACTGCAAATGTTTCCCAGCATCTCCTCTTCTTCTCTTCTGCAGTTTGTTTCTTTGATCACATAAAGTGACTGGAAGAAAAGATTAATCGTTTATATATCTTTATTTTAGGTTTCGCACTTGTTGTTGTGCTGTTCAGTCTCGTTGCTAATGAGCTTCTGCAAACTAACAGCCGTATTGTTCCAACCCGCCCAGCGTGAAGCAGCCGATGGAAGAATTTAATGAGGGAGCCGATTCGGATGTTCAGCAGGTCGGGATGATTCTGGGCTTATTGGATCCTGACGCGTCGCTTTCGCTGAAAGCTGATGCTGCAGAGAGCATTGGACACAAACATACTGTAACACACGAGTTTGACTTCCAGCACGTGTTTTCATGTTTCTTTGTTTCGCTCTCATGTGTCGATGTGAATGGAATCTACTGAACAACGTTTACATGGAGGTTTGGGAAAAGGGAGGAAAGTCTTCGTGGTTTTTGTCTTTAGATGTTTCTGAGATTTGGATGAAAACCTTCGGCGACAGATTAAGATTCAGTTTGGAGGTTAAAACTAAATGTTTCCAAACGAGTCGCTGCACCTGCTCAGATTCCGCCTCTGCACAGAGCATCTTCTCTTTTTCTTTCTTTAGTGTAAAACATCGTTTACTTTGTTGGAAGAGGTTTTCTAAAAATGTGGAGTTTATATTTAGTTTATCGGAGGCTTCATATTTGGTTCAGGATGTACAAAAAATAAGCTACTAAGTTGAAATATTTACTGGGTTAGAAATAAAATGTTGCCGGGGAAACGTTGACACATTGTTCGTTAATAATCTGAGTTTTTCTCACCAGCTGCATTTCTATTCACTGTAAAACTGTGCAAATTGGAATTACAAAAATACATTTGCTGAATGGAAACAGCAGTTTAAAAACCTCACAACCTCTTTTGATGAAAGATGCTGCAGTGAGGTGGTTTTTCCTCCAACTGCAACGGAAACATTTTTTGCATCATGTGATCAGCAACTGGACGTTACTACAGGCGGAAATGACGAGAAAGACGACAGGAAGTGGGTGGAGGACGATGTTTCTTAATGATTTATCGCTTGGACAAACATATTCATGGTTTTTATTGCGTTTATTATGTAATGGAAACATCACAATTGCAAAATTGTGTTTTTGAAATTTCGCTAAAGTTTTGCTCCTTTGTGTTCTGTGTTTGGTGGCAGGTAGTTTTTTAAACTGTGTTTATGTGAAAGTTTATTAGGGAGTAAAACTGATGTCATAATGCAAATTCATTAAAAATAATGATGGACTGTCGGTCTCACTTTGAGGACGATGTCCCTCTGCCTCTCCAGACCGGCTCGCTAAGCCCCTCACACACACACACACACACACACACACATTTCCACACAGTATTCATTAATGCATGTTGACACACATGGATGCACAAACTCATTCCCCCAGACACACACCGACACGTTGCAGCGCTCACACACTGGAGGAGGCCATGAGGAGCGAAGCAGGAGGTGCTTCTGACTGACCGGGACTCCTAAATGGTTTTATCGCCTCCTACTTAGCCCCCACCCCCCTCAAACCGCAGACTCTTCCTGAGGGGCTCTCTGGAAATTAATGAGAGCCATCACCACCCACACACTGTTTTTTTGCCATCCAGATTTGAACTCATCAAGGTCACCCTCAGATCTGAAGCAGTGAGTTTTTCATTCCTCCTCACTGCTGGAAACAGGTGAAGATTCCTGATCAATACATGGAATATTAACGGGACATCGGAGAGCGAGAAGAGGCTGGTTGTCCCGTCTTCACGATCAGAATGTGAGAAGTCTCCTTCTTTATCCGTGTCATGAACTACAAGGAGGCTGAAACATGAACTTTCCTCTGAGGTTTGGAAACAGGAAGACGAGTTGCTTCAGGTTTTGAACCAAATGTGACTCACATCCAACTTTTCCACAGCAGAGCGAACGGCCCAGTTCCCATCTGTTCGACCCTTAGAAGCCCAACTGGTAACACTTGTGTTTGAAGGGTTTTCATAAGCCTGGCATGAGACGGTCATAAACATGACCTGAAGGAGTCTCCATGAAGGTTTATGACCGCTGTCCTATAATGGACTTTTAAAGCAGCTTTTAGTGTAACTTTAATCTTGTTCTGATCTTGTGATGATGCTATTGGTTCTGAATAACTTTAGATTCGATCCATTATTACTCACACAAACCCAGAGCTGCTGTGGGAAGACTACAAGCGATTCACCCAGAAGTCTGGTCGTTTTGAACGAACGCTCGGTGGGCCGACTGAAGCCACGAAACAAGCCAATAAAAAACAAATGTTTAATTGAATTTAGTGCGTTAAAGTAAAAACCATATTTTGTCTGTTATTTCTCATTGAGTTTGAGACTTTAACTTTTTCTGAGTGCAGCCCTAACAGATGAACTCGTGTTGTAAATATGTGGCTGTAGAACGAAACGCTGGATTGAAGTACAAACATTTGACTGCTAGAAGTTCTGAAAACTGAATATTTTCTAACTTTCTGAGTTTCTCTGTGCTCCTCAGCTTGTCGCCTCTCGTCAGTCTTCCTGCCTGCTGGAGGAAGATGTTCCCAGCATCCGTCAGCCTGCAGTCTCTGGCTCAGGCTCAGCGCGGTGAAGGACACGCCGCCCT
The DNA here is from genome assembly GCA_903067095.1 of Girardinus metallicus. NCBI lineage: Eukaryota > Metazoa > Chordata > Actinopteri > Cyprinodontiformes > Poeciliidae > Girardinus > Girardinus metallicus. Next base: position 15,876 of record CAEGAE010088252.1, on the reverse strand, counting down.
GCTGATGTGCCCTGGAGCAAGACGCTGGAGCCCCGGCAGCGCCGCCTTGAAATGACCTCTGCGCTTATCGTGAAGGACGACGGGTAAAATAAAATCTGCAATAATATTTGAATGTTTTTCATTTTGTTCCAGGAGTTTTGGCGCAAACGGCAACCAGGTTCTAGATGGACGCCTGCTGGTCCTGTTCTTCATATATTTATATTTTCATCCCTCTAAGCATCCAAAAAACTTCTTACTGTACTGCATTTACATCTTTATATCACCGTAACGTTTCAGTTTTGCACATTTCACAGCTAACTTCTTGTATCGCCTTTGTTTTCTTGAGCAGTTTCTCTATTTTTTTGTCGTTTATAAATTGGAGAAACGTTGCAATGATAAGAAGTGAAGCTGCATCATTCACAAAAACCAGGATTGAGGTGAGAAAATAAATTGTGAGAATTTTATTTTTAGGTTAACTGTGTAACATCCTGGCCAGAAAACAGATGAAGTCATAAATCGACGTGTGTGTGTGTGTGTGTGTGGAGTCTTGTTGCCGTCCTCCATCTGCCTGCCACCAGGAGTTCTTGTCACCTCAGAGGAAATGAAGTGTGACGGCCTCTCTGCTCTACATGTTTTTCTTGTGTGTGTGTGTGTGTGAGAGAAAGCTTTGCTCCGACAGAGTGGGCGACTGCCAGCCGGATAAACTCCCACCACAAGGTTGACCACATACAGTTAACACTGACCTCCAGCTCGGCTCCTCTGACCCATAACCTCATCCTGAAAAGGACCGACGCTAAACACACCGAGAGACGGGGCGACGGGGCGATGGGGTGACGGAGCGACCGGGCGACGGGGCGACGGAGCGACGGGGCGACGGGCGCCGGGGCGATGGAGCGACGGAGCGACGGGGCAACCGGGCGACGGGGCAACCGGGCGACGGAGCGACGGAGCGACGGAGCGACGGGGCGACGGAGCGACGGGGCGACGGAGCGACGGGGCGACCGAGCGACGGGGCGACGGAGCGCCGGAGCGACGGGTCGACCGGGCGACGGGTCAACGGGACAACGGGGCGACGGGGCAACAGAGCAACGCTTCAGTTGCTTTAACTTTATTTAGAGCAAACATAACGGGTCGGGTCTGAAGGTTTTAAACACAAAATATTTAAGATTAGATTTAAGTAAATTGTTATATTAGGAGAAAATCAGTGACTTTTTCCTAATAATGTTACATTGATCTTTACTGAGATGGACAGACGGACGGACGGACAGATGGATCTTTGACTTTTGGTCAAATTGTGTTAAACGTAGAGGCTAATCAAGCAATAATACAAAAATAAATCATAGAATAGAAACAAACTCCTGAAGTTCAAAATTGTTGTAGCATAAATGACGAGTATAACAATCCACCAAGTAGTATCATGATTATTGATGGGATGGATTATTAAATCCTCTGCATGTGTTCAGATTAATAATCTTTCTTTGCTCAACGTGTGATTATCTGGGAGGATTGTGTAAAAACAATCAAAGGTTTTGAAGCCAAACAGTTGAGAGAAAATGTATAAGATCCACTGAAAAGCTTCAAATAAATGTTTTTATCACACAAACGTCAAATGAAGCTCATTAAATATAATTACAGTCCTGAAGTTTCACCCATTCTTAAAACTCATCTGCATCTCCGATGTTTCAGCGTCTGCAGTCGCTTTTCTGAGCGCGAAGCCAAACGGCGTCTGGCTCTGGAAAGACATCAGTATGTAGCAGCGAACTCCAGCATAAAGCTGGCAGATGAGGCAGTAATAAAACAGACACGTAGAAAGTGTTGCTCCTGAGCGTGCAGGACGTTAACGAGCTCGTTGGCGGCCCCGGCAGAACCGAGCCGGGTTCTCCGGAGCGCCGCTGCCGCCGCCGCCGCCGCCTGTTAACACGTTTTTTATGATGGCGGTGAGAAATTAGATCACACTCGCACAAAAGTTGCTCCTTTTTTTTTAAATTTGCACGTTGTCAGAATTTAAAACGTTGAAAAGATGTTAATGTTTTTACATATTTCCTGGTTATACTGAAATCATGTTAATGGAAACGTTAGAGGTCTCATTCGGATATGAAACTAGAGTAACTGGGGTCAAAGATCAGATTTTAGGGGTCATTTTCAGAGAGAATGAGATCAGGTTGAAGGTGAAATTAGACTTTTGAAGATGTTAATGTAGTTGTTTGGTCTGAAGTCTCCTCCTGACGGACGGAGGCCCGGGTCAGAGCTCTGCAGGCGACGGCTCCTCATAAATGAAGCCCATGCATTATTCAAGGCTGCTCCCGGAGCTAATGCTCAGTAATGTTCCCAAACAGCCATAACGTGTCCAGCAGGAAGGAGTCTGCATCAGACCAAACACTGTCACTGTAAGATTGGCCCAATTCCCAAAACATCCAGTTCACTTTTCATCCAAACTGCTCACAATAATTCAACCAAACTTTTAAACTTGAGCTCTTTCCCTTTATCTCTTTTATTGCACATTAAATGTAAAGGTGGGTGAGACACTTTTCCTCCTCTTGGCATCACTGAGTTCAACCGTCGCAGGGTTAAGATTTTTCAAGCCTTTAAACGTCCTGATCTCATCGGCTTTTCCAGAGGAAATTAAACAGATTTCTTACAGTGGCAAACAGAAAGTCTTTGGAGAAATAAGAAAAAAAAAAGAGCCAAAATAACATGAAATCAGTTAAAGGCGGAGTGTTTATTGCTCCTGCTTTGCTTGTCTGCACTTTATCGACTCTGCTTTATGTCCTAATCACTTTTTAATTGATCTGCCTGTTTACCGTCGTTCGATTTAATTGCTTTGGTGGTTTGTGATCCTGTTTTGTTCGTCTCTCTGCGAAACATCTGAACTTTTCTGAAGTGTAAAATAACTCAGGTTTAGAACTTTTTGTCTAATGAGAAAAAATGTCTGTGTGGGATTTAATTTGTTTTCCCATCAGGAGAAATTTAGTTGCAGCTGCTGTTCTGACTTTACCATTTTAAATGTCTGATAAACCTGAAAACTGTCTGAGAAACCTGAAAACTGTCTGATAAACCTGAAAACTGTCTGATAAACCTGAAAACTGTCTGAGAAACCTGAAAACTGTCTGATAAACCTGAAAACTGTCTGAGAAACCTGAAAACTGTCTGAGAAACCTGAAAACTGTCTGAGAAACCTGAACGCTCAGAGGCTTGACCGGCCTCCTCATACATCTACATAAAGTCCTGCTGTTTTCCACAGTTGTTCACATTTTGCTGCGAAACCTCCAGACTGTCTGGAGGTTTTCAGTTCAACACCTGATCATTTTCACACAAATGTTTTATTCTCTTGTTTTAAAAGGCTCTTAAATCTTATCAGTTCTTTATTCAGTCATAATAAAGTTCAGTTTTACTAACAATTTAAGCCTTGACTTTGGCACTTTCCACGTTCCAGTTGTGGATGTCGGGTTCACATAGTTTAACCTGACGAAACTAGAATTAAAATACTGGTTCAAATAAAAACAAAACGCAAATTCTTTCAGTGAAATGCGTTTTAGTTTTCTAAAAAACACGATAGTCACAGGAAGTGTGTGTCAGAAAGGAACAAATGTTGGGTCTCTGTTAGATGTTAATGTGACTCACTTTGAAGGGAATCGTCTGAGTTTAACATTACAGGATGTGGAAACCAGTTTAATAACCTCCAGTATGTTAACTTTGAGTCAGAGTTGGGATTCTGGTGATGTAATCGCCATGGCAACCGAGGTCAATGAACAGGAAGGGGGTAAAGCTTCGTCTTGTCAGTTCGACAGAAGTTCATTGTACAAAAATAAAACTTAAGAATAAAATTCATAGTTTACATAAACTATTTCAATCAGGCAACATTTACATTCGGGATCCATTTGGATGGGAAACGGCTTGAATAATAAGACGTTTATTAAAAAACATTAAAAACATGTAATGGAGATAAATCACACGACTCATTTTGAAAGGTTCGCTTTGATTGGCCGATCAGTAGAAATTCAGACGATTACTACAGAAAACCCTCCAGCAAGAAGGTGATGTTTCAACCATCTGTTACCATGGTGACAAGTTCAAGAGTTTCATTTATTTTTCTCTTCCTGGACTTGAAAACAGAGTTTCCTGAAGCTGCACACAGAACTGGACCGGAGCCGACGTCAAGCTGGTTCCGCCGGCCGACTGCATGCACGTCAGCCGCACGTCAGAGACGTCACTACCTGTCCGGCCGCATGCAGCGCCGTGGCGGTTTGGCTTCTGCAGCCACCAGCTGGATCTCCATCCTGAGCCCCGGCACCAACAGAAAACCTTCACTTCCCTAAATCAAATGATTGAACTGAATCTGGGCAACATGCAGAGCATGTCGTTACCCTCGCTGGACTTGGTTACATGCATTAGGCTGACACCTGGTGTGAGTTTTAGAGCTGGGCCACCGCCGGCCCACCAGTGGGTCTGCAGCTGCACCTCTGGACCCAAACCACCAGAACCCCCTCAGCCTTATGTGAGCCGACGGCAGGAGCTTTTCGTTTCCAGGTTTCTGGAATTAACTGTGAATCCTAAACTAGAAAAATATTCTCTCATAAGAAGACGGCTTGATAGGTTGAGCTACACAAATCGGTGATGTGTGGTTTTTAATTTATGGTGTAAAATTTTATATCGTCTCATAATATTTGCTTTTTCCTTTAAAAACTGTTGCTAAATAACTTGTGATTACTTCCCATGAGATTCTCTTCCCACCACTAAACTTTCCTTTAGGAAATCTGGTTGAGTGATGAACTGAGGTCTGAACCTTCAGACACATAAAGACGATTACAAAGTCAGTCTTCCGTCGCCTGAGGACCATTTGATGTATACGTGATCATTCTGATGATGTTTGGGTGTTTATTGTCTTTTCTTAACACAGCTGGTTACTGTGTTGAGTTTTACCATGTAAATCACTTTGAGCTGCCTGAAACCTGCTATGCAGTCAGACGTGACTTGATGTGACCAGGATGTTCATCTGTTAGAAACCGTTTCATTCACTAACTAGTAGCTTGTGTTTCTGGTTGGGTTTGTTTATTTTTTAAAGTAAAGTCAAAGGTCAAGACTGTTTAAATGAATTCAAAGCACTAATAGATCGTTGACGTATGTTTGGATGTATCATCTGTCGGGTTTTCTGTGAGTTTTGGGTTTTCTGTGATCAAAACGGATCGTCGTTCATCTCCACAGCGGAAACATTCCTGACGTCATGAGATCCAGATAATTATGGTCCCCAAAATCATCTACTCATCATAATTAACGTTATGTAATTAGAGTTATGCTACGTGACGGGAATTTGTTTAGGAGTCCGAACACATTTTGGTGAAACATTAACCTCTCAAATGTCACTGATTGCTCACAGTTTGTTTTGAGACACAAACACACCTTCAACCTGCACACACACACACCCACACACACACACAGATCACACAATGAGTCCATTCATTCCTCTGCTCCCTCCGACTCTTCTCTCTCTCTCTCTCTCTCTTTCTCTTTCTCTCTCTCTCTCTCTCTCTCTCTCTCTCTCTCTCCTCTGTTCGTGTTATCGGACTACAAACGCAGGAGAAGTTTGACGACTCGGCATCGATCCGGATTCATTTCTGCAAATCTGAGTCTCTTTCAACTCTGCAGTTTTTCTTGAAGCCAAGAAACTAAATCTGGTAGAAACTGGCTGTAAATAAAATGTGTTTCTCTCGTTGTCAGTGGGATGTGTTGTATGGATTAGTCCGGTTGGTTCCCTTCACTGAATAATGGCGCTAATTAACAGAGGCAACTGTTAACAGCAGCTCATAAAAGAACCACTCAGTCTTGGGGAAAAAGTTCAAAGTTTCCAACTATTAGAACCTCTGGAGCTTCAGTTCTTTGATCCAGAATCAGTCAGCTCTGATCAAACCTGTTTTTACTTTCCTGGAGTTTAAAGAGCGTTTAAAGAGAGTTTCCTGATTCATCTGCTGCGCTTAACGTGTGCATAACAGCGTCAACTAATCAGCGACATCAGTTAAAACATGCAACAAGCTTCGCTGCTCACGGTGGAACGACAACCTCTAGCAGCAGCTTCGTGTTGATTCTTTTAAAGCACCAAAACCCAAAGCAGAGATTTGTTCACATGCACATGAGCACTGCAGCTGGTTTCTCTGTAAAACTTGTTTCACTTCTCTAAAAATGTGCCTCTAATTTTCATCAAACTCTCTGCAACATGAACACAAAGCAGACATCCGTTATCTGCACAGCTGAATTTCCTCCAAGAGAAACCACACGTCACTTTACAGCCCCAGAAACCTCGTGAAACCTCTGCCAGCCTCACAGTTTGAAAAGCAGAAATTAAACTGTGAATTTATAGACCTGCTGCTGAGGGATGCAAAAGCTAATTTTACAAAAGTGTGCAGAGGAAGTTAAACTTCCTGTGCTTCACTTGTGAAGTAATTGCATGAGGTTCATGCAGCAGATGCATCTCGTGCCTTTTCGTTTCCCTGTTCTCGCTGAGCTCAGTGGAGTCACAAAGCATGAAGCCGAACCGGTCTTACCTGATCGTGGGTTTCCCTGAAATGTCTCTCAGGATCGACTCCACAGGGTTTTTCTTCCTGCTTCGGTTCGTCCACAGAAGGTGTGTGTTGTTTGTCTGGGCTCCTCTCGGTGAGGCGAGGTGTGTGTGACAGGGAGAGCAGCGCTGCTTTGTGCTGCCGACCTCAGCGAGTGTGTTAGTGACTGGGAGAAACCGAGGGTGTGTGTGTGTGTGTGTGTGTGAGGGAGATTAGTTCACACACAAACATCTCTCCCGCCTGCAGGGAAACACCCCCTCTCTTTCTTACTGCCCCCACCCTTCTTTCTCTCTTTCGCTCTTTCTCTCTCTCTCTCGTTCTCGTCAGGTCTGTGCTTTCATGCGATCACCTTCATGACGGAGCAAAGCCCCGCTCTCTTCCTCCTCCTCCTCTTCCTCCCATTTACTCCTGCTTGGTTCGGGGTTTTAACCTCGTCTTCTTTGCTTTCTTCCTTGCAGCCAGTTTGCTGTAGAGGCTCCAGAATCATAAATTAGTTACACAAAATGACACATCAGCAACAAAACAACCCAAATATCAACATTAATTAATGTCATTTTTCTCTCATTTTGGAGTTTTTCTGTAACACTTCAAACAATTTAAGGTTAAAATTAATAAAATATCTTTAACGGTTTAATTTAATAAAATCTCTTGATTAAAAACAGGGAATAAAACTAATTATGATCAATTATTAAATAAAGAATAACAGCAGAAAATGTTTAAAAAATAAATGCAAGACAAATTATTGAACAATAACCTAACAATATTAACAATAAATAATATTAAATAAATAAAAAACCTAAAAACATATGAATTAAATAAAGAATAACTTCACAGACACAAAATATTGGATCAATTTTTCCGCCTCCTTCACCAAGTTTACGCTCCAAATCGACACCTGAAGCTGAATAAATGAGCCGAGACACAAACAAGGCGAAGGCCCGGCGGTTCTGCCGGCTCGGCCCGCTCCGAGCCCAGCACAGTTACTGCAGCGTCAGCCGGCTAATCTGCTCTGGATCCACAGTAAACTGCTCCGCAGGAGGTCCAGCAGAGGAGGGCTTTTGTTGTTGTTGTTTTCAAGTATTTATGCTCCATAATTTCAGGTTTGAGTTCCCAACGGATTGTAGTTGGAGCCAAACAATAAACGAGGTTAACGCGCCGACTTTCAGCATGTTGTGGTAAACATGTGGGCAGAATAACTCATTTCTGGCCCAACGCCCCCACCGGCCCCCCAGGCCCTGAAGGCTGCAGTGGCTGCCTCTGTTCTTCATATGTGGATGCAGGCGACCTCATTCTGAATATTCAATATTCAGCCTGTCGCCACACACGCTGCTTAGGCATTAGCAAATGTTGCCCTGATTACAGTTTTCCTATCAATAAAATATTCGATGCATGCTTGCATCTTCTGCAGCTGCCTCATGAAATAACAGGCAAAATCTCTGAGCTCAAAGCTCCCGGGTAAAAGAATAATGCTGGTTTTACTTTATCATTTGTACAGTGAGTCTTCCAGAGACTTACTGAATTCTTTATAACTTCTCTGCTGTTTTTGGTGGTGAATCCAAACTTTCAGGTTTCTTTTCCTCCAACGCTGGCTGGATCAAGAACAAATGAAGTTCTTCCAGGGGGGATATTTCCAGCGGCCTCCTCATCCCTTCAAGGCAGAAGAGGCGCGTTTCTGGGTTTGCGTGTTTCAACTTATTGTAAGTTTGTAAAATAATGAAACAGTGAAGCTCCTCATTGCTCTGCCCTGAAGCTTTCTGCCGGCCGTTGCAGAGGAAAAGTGAAAGTCTTTGACTGCTGCATGTTGGCTACATTCCTGACCACTTTCATTCATTTCATTCGTTTTTGTGGATTCTCCAAAGTTCGGATCTACTTATTGTGCCGTCCCATCTGGTGTACCACAAGGTTCTGTTCTGGGCCTCCTGCAGTTCTGTAATTTGTTCCACTTCTTGGGCACATCCTTTATTGAATGCATCTCTTCTCAGAGATATGCAGATGATATTTAGTTGTATGATTTCTTTATCCTAATTAAGTTTCTAAGTGACAAACTTTACTAAATGCTTGTCCAGTCCAGTGTCACGTTGCCGACAGACAGGTTGACTGGTTTGAATCCCTGAAGAACAGGAACTTCATTGTTTCAAAGGGAAACTTCTCATCTAAATGGACAGAAATCACATGTGAGGCCCCAGGGTTCAGTCCTGGGACCCTCCTGCTGGCTCAGGTTATAACCAGTAATGATATTGGTTACCATGGCTACACTGATGAAACAGAGTATCGTCAGTGTGGTTGACTCTGATTACGGTGATGACATCCTGATTATGATGTCACCAGGTGACTCTGAACCGTCCAATCACTGAACAGATGCTCAGATCAGATAAAAGTGTCAAAACTTTCTCCAGCTGAACAGAAACAAAACTCAAGTTATTATCTTTGGACCTGATCTGAAGTCGACGCACAGCTTCAGTTACTACAGCTGGAAACCAGAGATGAACTTTGACCTGAACCTTCAGAGCCACATAGAGACAGTTACAAAGTCGGCCTTTTATCACCTGGAGAACATTTCCAGGACTAGAGGACTGAACTCATCCCAGCGTTTATCTTTGGTCCTGTTAATTGCTGCCACAGTGTTTTCTTAGGTCTGCCTAAAAACGTCGACCCTCCAGCTGGTCCAGAACGCTGCTGCTGGAGTTCTGACTAAAACCAGGAAGATGGAGAACATCACCCAGTTCTAAAGAGAGAAGAGACTTTAAAATACCGCTGGTAGTTTATTAATCACTGAACGGCTTAGAACCACATTAAAGATCCCAGAACCAGTCGGAACCAGACAGAACCAGACGGAACCAGTCGGAACCAGACGGAACCAGTCGGAACCAGTCAGAACCAGTCGGGTCTTCCTGTTGCTCCAAGGTTTATCTAAGTTTTTAAAATAACAGCAGCAGCTGAAGGTATAAACATGTAGCAGTTTTGGTTCCCAGTCGCTCCATCATCACCAGCAGATGCACTGAGTTCTTTTCCATTTGGTGAATCTAATGACTCAGAAACAATTCTGGTGAATAAAACTTCATATTTAGAATGTTTCAGTTTCCAAACTTTATGTGGCATTTCCTCTGCTGACATTTTTCTCAGCTTCGTTGTCATTGAATGTAGTTTTTCCTCATCCACAGTGGTCCAGCTCCTCTGGACCAGCTGGTGGAGCTCTGCTGCTCCTGGCCTACATTCACATGATGGGGGTGGGAGCCGCTCCGCTCTCTAACAAAGCTCCTGCAGCAGCTGAAACCTGGAGCGTCTCCGTTATTAACACCATGTTCCTGTCGAGGGCGCTGAGCAGCGTTTCTTTTCCCCTCTCAAACAGAAAGCTGACCCCCTGCTGTGCTGCTCAGCGGGGGGCCTGCCGCTCACAGCGCCTCCTCTCCTCCACCTCAGGCCCCGGGGAGATGCTCCGCCGAACCTCCACCCTCCCTGGAAACTCCCTGTTTGTTTCATCACCCTCCTCTGGGATCCAGTGGAGCAACTCTCTCATCTTTTGTTCTTATCACTTTCTCCTGAAACGTATTTCCCTGACATCTTCTATTTGAGTGAATTTCGTTCTTCTCCTTCGTGGTTCTCGCTCCGTCTCATTGCTGTCTGTCAGATTTACACTTTGCTTCCTTTTTAAAACTTATTGGAAGATGCCTTTTCCTTCTGCCTCTCTGCTCTGCTCTGTGATAGGATGGGGGTCTGGCTGCTCCATGAGCGACATCTCTGAATAAATAACCTGCAGGTCTTTATTGTCTCCTGTTCTTCTCTCTCCCCCAGTTTACAGAAAGAAGATGAAGACACAATAAAATGGTGGGATCCTCTCAGAGGCTCATTATACGGTTGTCAGAGAAGTTTTCTCGCAGGGCCTGGTGACGACTCGCTCACTCCGCTCCGTCTGCTCCTTTTCTGGGCAAATTACCCGCATTACATTAGCTTTTTTCTTTTTTCCAGTGGCTGAGTGTTCGGATAAAACTGGTCCCATTTAGAGACGTAATGAGCCGCCAAGTCTAGCTGAACTAAGGCAGATTATTGGGAGCCATTTCCAAAGCTTGTCACACGGCGCTAACAGCCATTAGCAGCGTCGCACCCCCACACGCTGCGGGTCGCTGATGACGATTAAACCGTTTTGCAGCCAAAAGAAGGAACTTTATGAGCAGGAATCAGTCCTGCAGCGTTCGCAGCTCTTCCCTTACGCTGATACACACAAACAAAACACTCTTCCACTCATCGTCCTGTGAGGGAAGTGTGTGAGCAGCAGGTCAACTGTGAACATCAAGGATTAATAATGCAAGACAGGAAGCAGCTCTATAGGAGAACAAAGCTTTGCTCTCTGATTCTGCGCCGACCAGCGTGGAAAGGCTGGAGCAGCAGGAAAACCTGCAAGTATCATGCAGAGTAAAACCAGAGGGCCGCGCCAAAATAATGCGCCGGTTTCCACCTGGTAGTGAAGGGAAATATGGATCTAACTGTGGGATTTGCAGCAGTAAGCAGGCAAATAGTGAAAACTGAAAATAATCACAAAATCTTACCAAGTATTTTTACTCTGTTTTTTAGTGCTAACATCTCAGAACATTTGAAATAAGACAAAAGGAAAATGGAGGAAGATTCATCATTTACTTTATGTCACTGATTCATTAGATTTTATCTTTCATCTAATTATTTTTTGAAGCACTTTGATCAACTTTATCGTTTTTATCCCTATTTAACTATAGAAAACTCCTCCACACATGAAGGTGACATGACCACAGATTTTAGAAGAAGAGCTCAGAGACGTTTCACAGATGCATGATGGGAAAGACGGTAACCTGAAAGAAGCAGCCAGAAGATTAGAATCGACAGTTTCAGCCAGAAATAAGGTCAGTATAAGAAAAGTCTTCAGTTTTATATTATCAAAAACTATTTTTAAAAGTTTTTTAACTTCTGTTAAAAGTTCTACCATTTATTTCCAAACACAGCGTTTCTCAGAGTTTCTTCTGACCTCTCTGTGGTTTTATTCCTTTGTTTTGGTGGTTTATTCCTGCTTCTCTCCTGTCATGTTTTCTGTTTGCAGCCTGTAAATCGATGAACTCTGTCGATGAGGCGCCTGCTGTAGTGGCAGCTGTAATCGCAGGAACTGCTGGTTTCCGTGAGCTGGTGGAAGTCACCCAGGAGCTCAGATTTCATCCGTCTGCTGCCGTCGTTACTCGTCTATAAATATTTATGTTGGTGCGTATGAAACTTTCATCCATTTTGGTTCAGTTTCAGTGGCTTCCTGCAGGTAAATTAAACCCCAGACAGACTGTGAAGCACCAATAGGAAAGCTAAAAACTTAAAATCCAAAACTAATCTAAAACGTTTTAGGTCTTGCATGGAGGCTTTTGAGGAAACACTAAAGGTATTAATATTTAAAAAGGTGAATTTGTGAAACCTTAAAGGTTGTGAGGCTGAATCCTCAGCCTGAGGGCATCTGTGCCTGGAAAGTTATGGAAACAAACTTTCCTGTAAGAGGAAGGAGTCTGGAAGAAACCAAGAGTTTGATTTACTTTACTAAGAATTTGAAATGTTTCATTTTTTGAACATAGAACAAAATGACTCCAAATGCACAAAGAACAAAGCATAGAAGAAACTAAACAAAGGAATACGGCAACACATTACTGACTATAATGAACACAGAGTACGGCAAGACATATAAAACAAAACTGAACTGAACTGAACGATCAAAATACAAATATAAACAAAAACTCCAATGTTACAGCTTAACTGGCTACTTTAAATTGCCTGTGGGTGTGTGTGTGTGTGTGTGTGTGTAGGCGTGTGGGTGTGTGTGTGTAGGTGTGTGTGTGTGTGCGTGTGTGTGTGTGGGTCCAGGATTGACCCGCCACTCTTTACTGCAGATAAAGTTTTGTGAAATGTACTGAAACTTCATAGAGAAAATAAAAGTTATTTGTTCATTTAAAGACGATTTCTCAGCTAACTGACGGTTTTATTATTCTGTTCTGTTTAATTAAAGCTGCAGTCTGTAACTTTTACAAGAAATATTAATTATTTGTTGAAACTGTCTCCATGTTGTGATACTTTGGTATCAGACAGATCATCTGTGAAAATGTTGATCTCCTCTACCTTCTCAGTAGTAACTAGAAACAACCAATCAGAGCCAGGAGGAGGGGCTTAGCGCTGTCAATCAACCTCCATGTGGTGCTGCTCACCCCCTTGCTCTTTGCTGTGCTGAAGCTACCATAGCCTGTTGTGAATGCTAAAGCTAATTAGCATAGCCACCGAGAATGTCAGATAAATGTCCTGTTAATGAATTGTTTCTAGCACATTTAGCAGCGAGTACATGAGGTTGATTGTCAACCCTCTTCCTGGGTCTGATTGGTTGTTTTTGGTGCATTTCTTCAGCAGAAGCTCAGGGACGAGATCAACTTTTTCACAGATTATTTGTCTCATAACAAACTGTCACAACATGGAGACAGTTTCAACAAATATGTAAAAAGAAAAATTATTTAAAATAAAACTTACACACTGCAACACTCACACTAACCACAGCTGTTTGTTGTGTTTGCTGGGTATGTAGTGAGACTGAGAACTGATTCATATTCAGCTGAGTGAGAATTGATAAAATCCTTCAACACCTCAAACATAAAAACTGGACAACATGAAAATACGACAAATCCTCCCTGCTGAAGTTTTGTTTGCCTGAGCGTCTATTTAGCAGAAAAAGTCTGTTAACAGGCAGATCTCAGCCGACCATCTGCTGGAAACTCAGTCTGCAAACATTTGGTCCCGGCTGGAGTCCAAACGGCTTCATCATGCAGAAACCAGAAGGATTGTTACGGACAAAAGCCTGGTGTTTGTTCCGCCCTAATGAAGATGTAGAAAAAGCCAAATGTATTACAATCATCTCATAAAAATAAAAATTAATCCCTCCTGTAATTTCAGCACATTTACTAGATTTCGCCAGATTTTCCCAAACCCTGAGGATCATCTGGGCTCCATGTTGTCTGTCTCTCTGGGTTTCGGACGCTCATTTTTGTGTCTGCTGAACCATTTTAATGTGATAATTTGTGGAAATTATGTGGTAATTTCTCCTTTAGCATTGAATATTCTTCTTCTTAAGGAGCCAATCACAACTCATCTTCACGTTTCTGCTCAGTCTTCTGCATTTGAAACGTTCTGGTATTAGAACTACAGGCCCACAGCATCACAGCCCCTCCACCATACCCAGCAGTGCAACATGGAGGGTTTTAATGAGGAAGTTATGACTCTGACTTGAATGAAACGATTTATTATCCAGTTTAATAAATGAAGAGGCATCAATAACCTGAGAATTTTAAAACAACTGTTAACATTTACACGTGATTTTGTAATGATTTAAATTGTCTTTCAAATGTGTTGGTTTGTTTCGACATACGTCTGTTTTTCTAACAGATTTTTGTTTAATGGTTGTCATGGAGACATGGCTGCAGCTTTCTAACAGCATCTTCCTCGCCCTCCGCCCCCTGGCCAGAGAAATGGCTGCCTGTGTTGCATCATGGGAAGACAGGAAGTCACAGATTACAAGATGTTCAGTTTCTAGAACCTCTAATTGATCTAAAAATTATCTTAAATATTTAATAAATATCTGCCGTGGGTGTCACCAGGCGACATTTTCTTAACTTGTTTTGTTTTCATCTGTGTTATAAATAAATTAAAATTAAATTTAGGCTTTTTCTAAATGTAGAGATGTGAAATTATGCTGCAGAATTAATTTATGTTAAGGATTTCTGCATCATTACAAGGAAGTTCTACAAATTCGCCTGCTTTAAGCCTTCATGTCTTTAAAAAAAAACAAAACCATCCCATCGTTATTTCTGGATGACAGTTTGATGTTTAGGTTGAAGCGTTGAAATGTTTCATTTCCCGCCGTGTCGTAAACTCTGAAGGTTTCCATGTTTCTGTGGCTTCGGGTCGAACCAGCAGAATAAAATCAGTCAGCGTTAAAGGCCGCCACACTCCCTGCAGCTGAGCCTGCTGCTCGCTCTTACAAGCATTCAAAAGCAAAAACATATATTTCAAATTTTCACCGATCTATATTCGTCACCCGAGTAAAAAAACTAAACCTGACAGATGTATTTTATTCATAACACCAGAAATGCGTCTAAAACGTGCAGCGGTGCCAAATCAGCCCAGACATCCTCAAGATCTCATTCCTGCACACAAGTGACAACTTGTCGTGTCTGTCAGCGCGTGTTGGTGCCGGCGATGCTGCTGGATCCCGGAATAGACGTGATCCGCTGAAGAGTCGTTTAAAACGAGCACAAAGTCCACAACATTCACACATGATCCGGTTCTGGACCAGTCAGAAAGTGTAAAACTACAGAGATGGAAAGTAAAGACAGGAGAAGAAAACAGGACAAAAAAACTGGTCAGTTCTATATTTTGTAAAATTCGAACATCTTTCCTGACTCGTTTTTCATGTTTCATATCCTAATCAAACCCATCAGTGCAATCAAGCTTTTTATTCTTTATGGCTCCTGTTTTATGCCCATTTTCTGAATTTCTGTTAAAGTTTTTGGCACTTTGCTGAGGTGAGAAGGTTGGAACAACTCAAGCAGGAAACTTGCAGTCAAAGCTTTCATGCTGCACAAGCTCTACTCTGAATTCAGCAACACACTCGACTCCCTGCAGCCTGACATCCTCAAGTACATCCAGCGAACGGCAGGAACTGTCAGGGGTGTAAAATACTGATTTTTGTTCCTGGACAGGACTTCCTGTGGCATGCAGACTGGAGAGCACAGCTGGGCAGCTAACGCAGGAGTTAACTGGAAAAAATGCAACCGGAGGAAAAAAAAGTAGAGAACTCAGTTATCCTACAATAATTTATATTTAACCTCAAATGCATAAAAACACACAACAGATTCCAGCTGTTATTAACCAAACAAAGATTAAATCAAAATGGAAACATAAAACTCAGTGCCCCATAGTTTCATCCTTATCAATCTCTCACTGTTGAGGAAATTTGTGAAAATCTTCTTCAAAAATTGTTTCAATTCTTTGAGGATTTGTTTCTACAAACTCTCTAAAGTTTCATTTACAACATTTATGATTTGCAAGTTTACTTGTAAAGGAGATTTCATCGACAAGAAAGTTCAAAGTGATTTACATGATAAAACTTTAACACAACAAACATGATAGAAACATTACATTGACAAAACAAGAGAACGTGATAAAAATGAATTAAAAGTCAAAGTCGACTCTGAGCAGGTGGAGTTTTAGTCTGGATTTAAAGGAAGTCAGTGTTTCGGCTGTTTTGCAGTTTCCTGGAAGTTTGTTCCAGATTTGTGGTGCATAGAAGCTGAATGCTGCTTCTCCA